>APFE030820509.1:0-135358 GCA_000404065.3 Pinus taeda | reverse complement strand
TTTTTTTTTTTTGTTTTTTGTTTTTTTTTTTTTTCTCTCTCTTACCTTAGGACAACATTAGAATTTGTCCTTATATTCTCCACCTACCCTTGTTCTATAGCCTAACATTTTTTTTCTTTTCCATGTAGGGTGCACTTAGACTTGCAGCCCCTTTCCTCTTCTTTTTTTTTTTTCTCTTTTTCTTTCAAAGCCTAACCTACCCAATCACTTATTTCTCCTCTTGGTCCATATTAAACAGTTGAACCAATTTTATTTTCTACCTAGCTACTGATTTTCCAAGATTAAGCTGTTTGAAAAATCTTTATTTTCTAACCTATCAACATAAATGGAAATTTGTTCAATCATGCTTAGACTGTATGATTTGAACAACATTTGGGGTTCTCTTTTCCTTTTCTTCTTTTTTACATACCCTCTTTTCATTTTTATTTTTTATTTTTCGAAATCAATTGAAAATTGACATCTTATGAACAATTTGAAACTTGTAAATTGTGAAATGCTTAATCACCTTGAGATATTATAAATTATAGGACCCTACCAGATCCATACACATGATCCATTCTTGTTGGATGGCTACGCCCATGCCATGGATCCATACACATGGTCCTTTCTAGTCGGATGACTGTACCCATGCCGTGGATTCGTGTATTGTTAAATACATACTCAGAGATATCATATATGTTGTATTATGTTTGATTTGTAGGTCTCTTGATGGTAGTTCTCCAAAGTCCTTGCCTTGACTTGTAAAGCAATTCTGCCATCACTTCCTGTTTTGAATTCGTACTTTAGGGGGAATCTGTTATATAGTAATTTTTCACATTCCCTATCTCATACTCTGAGTTGTCAAACTTTTCCAAAAATGCTTCAAAGCGACAAAAGTTGTCAATGAATTCACCATGAAAAAAATTGATCAGAGCATCCTTCAAGAAAAGAAGAAGAAATGCATTCAGTAATTCTAGAAGAGCTTGTCAAAAACCCTATTTGCAAGCCCAATGCTACTTTTAGCAGGCAAACTCGTGCTAGTATCCTTTGGTCTAACTAGTGACTAGCACTAGCAACACGACTTTGGATAGGAAAATATGCGTTGATTCTCTTCAGGTAGTTTCTCCAAAAATGGAGTAGAATCTTCTCTTACTAGAAGCCTCGAGAACAACAAGCTAGTTATTGTTGAATAAGGATATGGTCAAGTTCTCCCATTTTGAGTCCTTGATCCTACCTTTAGGGATATTACCCTTAAGATGTGGACCTTCTTCCCCCTTTTGTGGATCCCTAACTCCCTCTCCTTCCCTATAAATGAATTCCCTTACACCCTCAAATGGTTGGTCAGAAGGGGGAAGAAGTTCCACATCTTAAGGGGAAGATCCTTAAAGGTAAGATCAAGGACTCAAAATGGGAGAACTTGACCATATCCTTATTCAACAGTAACTAGCTCGTCGTTCTCAAGGCTAGTAAGAGAAACTTCTGCTCCATTTTTGGGGAAACTACGTAAAGAGGACCAACGCAGATTTTCCTATCCAAATTTGTGCTACCAACGCTAGTCACTAGTTAGACCAAAGGGTACCAGCATGGGTTTTCCTACTAAAAGTAGCGTTGGGCTTGAAAATAGGGTTTTTTTGATAAGCTCTTCCAGAATTAATTAAAGGAATTCTTCTTCTTTTCTTCAGGGATGCTCTGATCAATGTTTTTCATGGTAAATTCATTGACATCTTTTGTCCCTTTGTGACATTTTGGGCAAAGTTCAACAACTCAAGGTATGAGACAGGGAGTGTGACAAATTACTGTGTAACAGATGCCCCATAAAGCACTTCAGCCATCACTTCTTGTTTTGACTTCATGCTTTAGGGAGCATATGTTATACAATAATTTGTCGCACTCTATGTCTCATACCCTGATCTGTTGAACTTTGCCCAAAATGTCACAAAGGGAAAAGAGTTGTCAATGAATTCACCATGACAAACATTGATAGAGAATCCCTGAAGAAAAGAAGAAGAAATGCCTTGAAGTAGTTCTAGAAGAGCTTGTCAAAAAATCCGTATTTCCAAGCCCAGTGCTACTTTTAGCAGGAAAACCCGTGTTGGTACCCTTTGGTCTAACTAGTGACTAGTGCTGGTAGCGTGAATTTGGATAGGAAAATCCATGTTGATCCTCTTCAGGCAGTTTCTCCAAAAATGGAGCAGAAGCTTCTCTTACTAGAAGCCTCGAGAATGACGAGCTGGTTATTGTTGAATAACGATATGGTCAAGTTCTCCCATTTTGAGTCCTTGATCCTAACTTTAGGCATCTTACCCTTAAGATATGGACCTTCTACCCCCTTTTATGGATCCCTAATTCCCTCTCCTTACCTATAAATTCATTCCCTTGCACCCTCAGATGGTGGGTCAAACTAGATTGGTCATGCTGCTGCTAAATTGTGCCTAATTGCTACCAATTTGTGGAGAAAGGAGAGCTTGAGAAGTCTTGGCTTGGACTTGGAAACCCATCCCGAATCAGGCTTCCAACATCAAGGCAGTGGTTGTATGCTTCCCTCTTGTGTTTATTATTAATACAATGCATGTTTACTTTCCATAAGCATGTGAATGATTACTTGCTTAGTATGATGCTCCTTGATCTGTCATATGGTTTACATTAGAATTCATATGCTATGTTTTTCCTTTGTTGTCTTTGTTTGATCTCTCTTGCAGTTATTTGCTCACAACAGAATAGCAAGGATCGATTTTGGAAGTGAGGAGATCGAGATCGACATCGAAAACCGATAACATAGGAGTGATGTAGGCCATCTTTCCTCTCCCATGTCATTCTAATTTAAACTAGGAGAGTTTTGCATGTATTTGTTTCAGTTTTTACTAGATCCACTCATTGGACTAGAGGTATCACTTCTATTCATAGAAGGGATTGCCTAGTTAACACCCCCTCTACCAAAATTGCAACACTAACGTTGCCAAGATAACATTGCAAATATATTTCACGTAATACAAATCATTTACTTGTCACTGGCTTGTCATCAAGCTTTCCCTGTAGCCTTCTTACCACAATCATCTTGGTCTTTGGGATAAAATAGTGGTTTTCCTATCAAGCCTTTTTCAACAATGTGGAGCTTGCTCCAAGCTTAGCAGCGATCTTTTTCAACAATATGGAGCTTGCTCCAAGCTTGGAAGCATAGAGATCAACAAACTTATCTGTACAAAATCCCCATCCATCTAGTGTGAAAACAAATGTAACATTACCTTTTGGCTATTGAAATTCATCCTCAGGTTAATCAATCAATAATCCCTACACCAAAATCGTGACATGTAATTTCTCTTAATAATTTGCAAAAATAAAAAGTCTTAGAATAACAAGCCTTGCTCCAATTCAAGTTGACCAAAGAAACATTACACAAAATATTTAAAAGAGCCATTGAAATAATGTAAATATTGCAAATTCAAAATATTGAAAATTCATATTTGAGAAACTTTTTAGATAAGCATAATGCAAGTTCATATTTGGCTTCCAAGATCAACTTTAGCACAAATGGACACTAATCAAAATCTTTTGAATCGATATGCACTCAATATAGAAATACCATTAGATCGATCATGATACCTAAATTAATAATTTCATTGGATCAATAACGACACAACTCCAAGAACTCTTGTTTGAAAGCTTCTGCATTGACAACTACTATTTCCAGCTCATCACCAGTGTATATGTCTCCTTTCAACAACTGAAGAAAATACATCCTTCACCAATTCAATTGCTTTTGATTTCAATAGTGGAGTTGTAGCAATAGAAGATTCAAGCCGATTGTCAAGAAAAAGCATCATAAGTGTCCCACTTGTCCCCTGTGGACCATAGCCTACCTGTTCACATGATTCAACCACATCATATGTAAAGACAAATTCCTTTCCTTAATTATCTATCCCACCTAAAACTTTGAAAGAATAATGTAGAAACAATAATTTGTAATAAAGAGTAGTTGTGCCAGTGAAGGACAACTTATTTTCCTCTGTCACTCATCGATCCGTTGAGCTATATCCCTTTAATATGTCTTCTTCTAGCTTTGAATTTAGTTTTTGTTGTTCATCCACCTTCATACCAAGTTGCTTTGCTCTATCTTTAGAAGCCCCAGTTGCACTTGTCTTTTCATAAAATTTGACCTTCAATTGAGTTAGCTCATGTTCCATCTTCCTATTGTTTCAAGTATCAATGTCTCTAATTTAGTCATGTCCTCACTTCGATTAGTTACCTCCCAATATTAGTCTCAATAGAATTATAACTCACAACCTATAAGATTTTAACTTACTTACATATGTCTTTCACTTGTTTAGTTGTTGGCATTTCTTGTAGCTCCATTTGCATCTCCTCAATAATTGTCACCTTTTTCAATTAGAAGAGTATTCATCTTCTTAATCTTCAACATTTCAAATGGGTGTTTTTTCAGTACTAACTCTTCCAACTCTTTTTGATGATCTACCTACAATACTAAGATAAGAGAAGAGGTGTTTGCATGGCCATACTGGGTGGATTCTTCTTCTTGAATAAATGCTTTCAAGCCATGGATTATTTCAAATTTAGCCCTCAAAATAATTTGGTCAAGCTAGATGTGTTGGGTAGATGTAAATTGTCACTTCTTGGCCCATTACTTGACTTCGACAACCACCCCCTCCTCTTCAATTTCGATATGTCATGATTTTGACTCACTTTTATTTCCATTAAATTGAACACTCAACAATTATTGTAGTCAAATTCATACATAGCAATGATATAAAATCCAGAGATTTAAATGAACAACATAAAAAATGAATAGTTCTCTATGTCCAGACTTGAACATTCTAGAAATTAAAACACCAAGTAGAGATGTGATTTCTAAATACATACAAATACTAGAACTTCTCTAACACAATGTAGACAACATCTTCAAAACAAGTACAATCATAAAGGAGTGTGTAACCCAATTAAAGGCTCATATTATCTTCTAATATTCCAAACACAATTAGAAGAATCATATATTCAATATACAGATAGAGAGAGAAACTTTCTTTATTGGCGACGACATGTTCATATAGACTAGAGGATGGACAATGTTAGGTCCCTACACTACTAGTGTAGCCCCTTATTGTCATTAGTGAAACCCCTCTTATTTTATTGTTGTGCCCATGTAGTCCCCATATTGTTATTATTGTTCCCCATAGAAGCCTGCTATTGTTATTGTTGTGCCCTTACAAATTATTGTCATGTAGGTTATGATTATATTGGGACCCTTAGACTGTTATATATAGAAAGGAGGTCTTATAATTTGTATCATCCAAGAATTGTTCATTTGTGTAATGTAACGGAAGTTGCCCCCTCGAAGAGGCTTATTTTGAAGTCATTTATCTATATTTTCTTCTATTTTGTGAGTTGGTTTCATAACATTTGGTATCAGAGGTTTGGATTCTAGGGTTTCACTACTTCAAATAGGTCATTGTGGAATTTTTGCGATAACTTTGTTTCTACGAAGTTTCAAAAGCTGAAATCAAAACCCATGTGAGACGAAATATTTTTGAACCTCGTGTCCAAATTTCACATTTTTTATCGCTATATTTTCGAAGATATGAGCCGAGGACGTTAGGGTTTTTGCAGGCTCCACAATTCCATCTCAAATAGGTCATCGACGAATTTTCACTATAACTATTTTTCTACAAAAATTTAGAATCCAAAATTAAAACCCATTTGAGAATAAATCTTATTGAATCTTGTGTACAAATTTTAGATCTTGGTTCACTATATTTTCAGAGATAGGATCCAAGGAAGGTAGTGTTTTTGCAGGCTCCCAGATTCCATCTCAAACAAGTGAACTTGGGAATCACATCATAACTTTCTCTCTGAGCATCAGATTAAAATTTTGTAAGAAATGACAGAAATAAGGCAGAATGTAGTTTTTTGGATTTTTATTTTCGGGGTCAAAGGTGGAAATGATGATACGTGGAACTTCGTACAAGTTAGCTCTACTGAACTTGTCTATAATAAGGTCATTGTGGGAGATTAGGCATAACTCTTTCTTGGAGAATCTAATCTCAATCAGACTTGTGGGGTCGGAAATAAGAATCAAAGGGCTACCACGGGACAAAATTTCAGAACTTGGAGATCCGAAATTACAAAGTTAAAATCGTTTCAATATCGAGCTCCTAAAAGAAAGAAAAAGAATTACTCGAATCAAGAAAATAGAAACATCTAGTAAGCAAAATTGGATGGATGATTTGTAGAATGCAATAGAAGCTAGGATAAATGTATTTGTCTATGACATGGAAGTTAAGATTGATGGTTTAGAAGCAAAATTTAAAGGCAACATGGAATATTTGAAGAAATACATGGAAGGTTTGAAGGAAGGCGGGACAAAGTTGCTACAAGAAAGGTTTCCTGATGGCGAAAAGGTAGTAGAGGAAACTCATGATGAGAACAAAAGAAATGTTAATCACGATTTCATAGAATCTAACATTGGATTGAAGACCCAACATGTTCCAAATATTGATATGAGTAAGTTTGATGGCAAGGATCTCGTAACATGGATGCTATGGATGGAGAAATATTTTGATCTACATGATGTGCAACTATTACAAAAGGTACGTATTGCATCTTTATATTTAGAACCGAATCAGCTTGTATGGTATAGAGGGCTTTGTTCTCGTAAACCACTTGTCACTTGGTTAATTTTCATGGAGGAAACGATAGCACATTATGAGGATAGAAAGAGAAACACCTTCTTTAGCCAATTGATCAATCTCAAACAAAAGGGTTCAATGGCAGAGCACATTGAGGACTTCCAAAAATTGAATATAAGGGTAAATGATATTCTAGAGAAGCATAGGATTGATGCCTTCATAGGGACTTTAAAGGATAAATTTCAACATGAGGTTCGCCTTTATGAGCCTAATTAATCGTAGAAGGCATATAGGTTGTCAAGAAAAGTTGAAAGAAAAATTGGGCAACAAGGAAGCCTACCACTCATAACTATAAATATGGAAGTGTTTTTGCTCCTAGCCTTCCACAACCTACAAGGTTGACACCACAACAATTGGAATAAAAAAGAGCAAAAGGGTTTTGTTACAACTGTTATAGAAAATACACTAAAGGTCATAAGTGTGTTGATAAGAGATTAATTTACATAGATGGGGAAGAGGAGGAAGAAAAGGAACAAGAAACATAAAAAAAGAGGATATCCACCAGGAACCAACACTAGAGAAAGAAGAAATGAATCTGACCATATCTTGTAATGAATTGGAAGGAATTACCACTCCTAAGACTCTTAAGATATAAGGACATATCAAGAAGAAAAAGGTAATAGTGTTGATTGATTCAGGTAGTACCCATAATTTTATTCATTGTAAGATAGCCAAGGAACTGAATTGCTTCCTATATCCAACACTAGAGTGTCAAGTAATGGTTGCAAATGGAGGAACCATAAATTGCCATGGAAAGTGCCATAATATCAAGCTATCCATGGGAAAATACGTCTTGAATAATCGAATTCTTTCCATTCCAATGGGTGGTGCTGATGTTGTACTAGGAGTCCAATGGTTACAATCTTCAGGGACAATAACTTTCAATTTTCAAGAACTTTTCTTGAATTTTTTTTGGGAAGGAAAGCAAGTTGAATTAAGGGGTATTGCAGGGAAACCAGGAAAGATAATCAACTCTAATGGCATGACAAGGCTTCTAAAGAAATAACAATGCGGTGTAATATGTTCACTACAGGTTCAAACAATGAAATCATCTATTTCTGTAGATATCCAAAAAGTCTTGGACAATCATTCTAAGGTTCAAGTAGTAGAAGATCACATTGAACATCAACAACAAGTTCTCCAACTCTTAAAGGATAACCTCACTTTGGCACATAATCGAATGAAACAACAGGCAAGTCAACATCAACCATACAAACAAATGTCCCTCAAGCAAGCTAAGAAGGATAATAAATTATCACCAAAAGACTATGGTCCTTATAAGGTGTTGTAAAAGATTGATACTATGGCATACAAATTGGAGCTTCCTTCATCTTCCCGAGTGCACCCAGTTCTCCACATTTCATGCTTGAAGAAGGTTATAAGTGACAAGCTCCCAATTCAAAAAATATTATCGGAACTTGATGAGGAAGGAAAAATCATATTGGAACCTGAATCAGTCATGAAATCAAGAACCTGATAGCTACATAATCGATCAATTTCAGAGCATCTCATCAATTGGAAGAACTTACCCACTGAAGATTTCACATGGGAGGATGAGAATTTTTATACAGAAGCATCCAAAACTACTCAGACGTTGAGGACAACACTTTTTGAAGGAGAGGGGCATGTTAGGTCCCTACACTACTAGTATAGCCCCTTATTGTTATTAGTGAAACCCCCCTTATTGTATTGTTATGACCATGTAGTCCCCATATTGTTATTATTGTGCCCCATAGAAGTCCACTATTGTTATTGTTGTGCCCTTACAATATTATTTTTATGTAGGCTTTGATTATATTGAGACCCCTTAGACTCCTATATATAGAAAGGAGGTCTTGTAATTTGTATCATCCAAGAATTCATTTATGTAATGTAAAGGAGGTTCCCCCTTGAAGAGGATTATTTTGATGTCATTGATCTATCTTTTCTTCTATTTTGTGAGCTAGTTTCATAACAGACAACAATATGAGTTATCTACCAATTCACCTCACACTTTGGTGCAACATATAATTGCAATGGAACACTAACCCAAATCCATATTGGACTTGAGATTTTCCATATGATTTCCCCCATGGAAATTCAATGGTATCTTTTTGTTTTTGAGGTGCAGTGATGCAGGATAGGTACCCAAGCTACTAATATCCCCAGGCTAACTCCACACACAATTTTGTATTAACCTCAAATTCCACAATATATCATGAATCATTAATCTATACAGTCAACTCAAGAATATGGATTTACTTTGATAAATTCCATGAGATGTTTTTCTCTCACCTTCCACTCTTTCTCCTAACCTCATCCAATTACATGCGCTTCCATTTAACAAGTTGTGAAATGAGAAGGCCAAACTAACATTTGGAAACTGAACATGCAGTCCCGAAATTTTCTTGTTCAATTTCTACAAAATGATTTCATAGCACAGTTAAAATCTTGTAGGTGTTGCAAAAATATTTTGTAGCACCCTTAAAAAAACTATATTTCTGTTTTGAGGAAGCTGAAATGACTCAACCTTGTTCCCAATTGACTTCCAACATCCTCGAGTGTGTCCTTGACACAACAAATGATTTCATACACTTTCCTTCATGGGGATTTACAATACCATAACAATTTGCCAATTAAAAATCAGTCAAAAAGGCATTTTTTATTTTTTGAATTCAAAACAGGGTACTTTGTCTCTATAACAACACTCAAATCACTATAATACCAAGAAATCACTATTCGAGAACACAAAACATTCCTCCATGGGGTTTGTTTTGGCCAACACAACGAGAACCCAAAATGAAAAAAGATCTAAAACACAACTACCAAAGCCACAAGATTCATTTTTTTCCTTTTATGTAAATCACTATAATAAGCTACAAACTTTCATAAACCAACCAATCTCAACTAAATACATAGGAATAAAAAATGCAAGTAACAACAACTCATAAGAAAAAAATCAATTTGGATTAAACACAAGGATTCGATTCAATAAAAAACAACAACTTACAGTCCCATTTTCCATTCAATTTCACCATTCACATAGAAAACACTTTCTAGTTCACACAGATTGGAAAGTACAATGATTTGCAATGGTAGGAATGTAGTTTCATAGAGAAACAACAAGTTCCTCTCTTCTCTCCCTCTCTCTTCTCCTTACCCAAGAGCTTCTCCTCCTCTCAAAAAAAAAAAAAAAAAAAAAAATCCTTTCATGACAACCAAGAATCAAAAAGGGTGAATTGTTTCCGCTTCTCCACAAAATAAGAGGAACTAAAAACCCTTATTTACATGAGAAAATAACTTCTCCAACTTATTCTAAAAATCAAAACTCACTCTCGAATGTAAATATTTGCAATTTATTATACAATATTTAAAAATTCCTCTCAGCATTACCATGTGGCCATTCCATCAAATTGGTATGCTCTTGTCCAGACTCTTCACATCTTATGCTTGGTCTATGCACCTGCATCATGCAGGGCCATTTTATAGTCCATCAAAACTATTTACACAATCCTTGCTATGCCATGCTTGCATATTCAGTATGCTCATCTGTAAATGATGTAAGGAATCCAATTTGTTTTACACCTTCAAGCCTAGACATTTTTGTAAGAAGAAAACATTCATATCATAAAAATTACTCCGTCACAAAGCATTTAAAGTATTTTTCCTAGGATGGAACAAAGGAACAACCTCATCAAAGGCAGAAATAATATCAAAAATGTTGTTGGGAAATCGAATATTGTTGTTTATAACTTGAAGATGGAAATCCATTTGACACTCTAATATGAGATGATTCTCACACACTATCAAACCCTATATTTTTTAAATCACTACCTGATTACATCCATGAAGAAATTCCTCCATCAACCAATCATCTAGGTCCATATCCATGCTATCATGGCCACTACCTTTAGCTGTCCAACTACCCTCATATTTCTTCTTCATCAAATATGATAGAAGCTTATATGCACTTTGGAGAAATAATCAATTAAATGATGTCCACTAATGATGAAATAATTGTTGATTATAGGCGGTAGTGTATGATATAGAGTGTTATGGCTATTAGGAATTGAAAGATCTTTGGATGAAACAAAAACATAGTGAATAATGTAGGTTTTAACTATTGGGGCTAGTAGTGGAAAGAATATAACACAACCCAACATTCTCCCACTTGTTGTTTTCTTTCCACAGGGGGCCACGTGAAAGCTTAGTCATTGATCCAACCCTACAACACCCATTATTTCTCTACACCAAGAGAACTTCTCAGAGCTCACAAATTTTTTCAATGCATCTTTAGTATTCTTCAAAGTGTCCCCCTTTTTGTCTACTACCATATCCCTCACAAAGTGATACTGAACAACAATGTGCTTTGTATTTGAATGATAAGCAGGGTTCTTTGCCAAGAAAATTTCACTTTGGCTGTCACAGTCTATTCTTATAGCTCCATGTACTAACCCCATACTTGAACACGATCTTTGCAACCAAACTACTTCCTTGCTTGCATGAGTGACTGCCTTGTATTCTGCCTCTGTAGTTGATAGTGCCACTACAGATTGTTTCTTACTCATCCAACTGACTACACCTCCAAATAGGTTAAATACATACCCACTTGTATATCTTCTCCGATCCAGATCTCCAGCCCAGTCTACATCAACAAAGCACGAATATCCAAAACTCTGTCCAATCCTAGTCTTCCTTGGTAGCACAAACCATAATCACTAGTGCCGCGCAAATACCTGAAAACCCGCTTCACTGCTGTCCAATGCTCCTTCCCTGGTTTGTCATAAACCTGCTCAATACTCCCACTGCATGTGCAATGTCTAGTCTAGTACAAACATCACATACATCAAGCTACCGACTGAAGTTGCATATGGAACACAAGACATGTCCTCTTCCTCTTCTTGTGTCTTCAGACATTGTTTAGTATATAACTTTACACCTATAGGAATATGAACCTTCACCGGTTTACTATCTTGCATATTAAACCTTTGTAGTATTGTCTCAACATACTTCCTCTGGTTTAATCACCTTCCTCTTTCCCCGATCTCTTTTATGCCCAGAATATAGTTCGTAGCACCAAGATCTTTCATTTCGAATTTGGAGGACAATTGGGTCTTCAAATCCTGGATAATTTCTTTGTCATTTCCAACCAACAACATATCATTCACTTACAAGAATAGATAAATAACACGGTCAAAAATTAATTTAAAATACATACAGTGATCTACTTTGCTTCTAGCGAAGCCAAGTCCCCATATAAATGTATCAAATTTCTGATACCACATCCTTGGTGATTGTTTTAACCCATACAAAGACTTTTTTAACTTGCATACCAGTTCTTTCTTACCCTTCACCGCAAAGCCTTCAGGTTGCTTCATGTAGATCTCTTCTTCCAGATCCCCTTGAAGAAATGTTGTCTTCACATCCATCTGTTATACTTAAAAATAAAAAACAACATCAACAAATAAAAGTAATCTAATAGAAGCTACCTTGGCAACAAGAGAAAAAATATCACCAAAATAAATTCCCGGCACTTGGGAATAACCTTTTTCTACCAACTGAGCTTTGAATTTCTCCAATTTTCATTCTACATTCATCTTCTTCTTGAACACCCATTTGTTGCCCATGGGTTTTCTTCTAGTCGGAAACTCCACCAGATCCCAAGCCTCATTTTTGTGCAAAGATGCCATTTCATCAACCATGGCCTCTTTCCCAGAGTTTTCCATCTTTGAATCTAGTGCTTTCTTCACAGTTTTGGGTCATCTTCTGTAATATAATAAATCAAAATTTGAATAGAAAGCAGATGGGACTATACCTTTCTGCTTGCCTTCTTTCTCGAATTGAACTTTCACAACAAGAGTTTGTGGCTCTTCATCTTCTGATTCCTCTTTCGCTGTGAGTTGATTTCTTCTCCTTAGCTCAAACTCTATCTTCTCAGTTTCTTCGTAGGCTTCAGTTTAATAACATCTTTCACCTTCTAAACACCAGAATCTCAGTTGTACCACCTTCTTTGTTACTGGTTCCAAGCTTATAACTTTTAACCATCCTTCCATAAATATGCACTTTTCAAATTTCTATCCAACTTTGTTATTTTCCTCCTTTGGAACATTACATATGCATCACATCCAAATACCCTCAGATGTGAAAGAGAGGGTTTCTTACCAGTCCATACCTCTTGTGGAGTCTTATCCTCTAGCGCTGATGAAGGTGATCTGTTGACCAAGTAACATGCTATCTCCACCATCTCTACCCATAATTCCTGTCCTAACCCGACACCACTGAGCACACTTCTTGCCCTTTCCATCAATGTCTTGTTCATTCTTTTTGCATCTCCATTTTTCTCAGGTGTGTATGGAGTAGTCTTCTGTCATGCTATACCACACTTCTTATAGAATTCTTCAAATTCCTTCTTGCAAAACTCTCCACCATTATCCGTCCTCAACACCTTTATCTTCTTCTCTATATGGTTTTCCACCAGAGCCTTAAATTCTTTAAACCTATCAAAGAATTCAGGTTTCTTCTTGAGGAAATATATCCATGTACTCCTTGAGAAGTCATCTATAAATGATACATAGTACACAATCTTACCCAGTGATCGAACCTTCACAGGTCTAAACACATCACTGTGCAAAAGCTCTAATATCAGTTTCGCCCTCTTACCACCACAAGGGAAACTCACCCGATTCTGCTTCTCACATACACAATTTTCATAGAAATCAAAATCTAGAGAGATATTAGTCATACCTTCTACCATACCTTTACCATAAAGTATTCGAAGGCCCTTCTCTCTAATGTGTCCAAGCCTTTGATGCCATAGCATGGTCTTTTCTCTAGAGACCACTAGATTTTCCGCTTCATTTTCAGGAACCATAAAATTGTTGCACCCTTCAATAACATTGCCACCTTGCAGCTTGTACAGAGTTCCAATATGAACTCCCCACATCAATACCAGTGCTCCCCGAACCGTCTTGCAGGTATCTTTCTCGAACACTGTTTTTATACCTACATCATCCAACTTGCTTATAGAAATCAAATTTTTGGCTAATGCAGGAATATACAGAACACCTAGAAGTGTTCTAATCCTCCCACCTTGCAAATTCAACTTTACTTTTCCACCACCAATGATTCTAGCCTTCCTGTCATCCCCCAGGAAGACACCACGACCATCATATTTATCATACTCGCAGAACCACTCTCTATGGGGAGTGAAGTGAAAGGATGCACCTGAGTCAATCAACCATGCCTCATGATCTACATGTGTACTTGAAGAAGAAGTCAAGTACGCATCCCCACCTTCATCTGAGGTGGTTTTCACCTTTGCAGAAGGAGCATTATTAGATCCCTTTCCTTTCTTAGGACCTTTAGATTTACAGTCCCTTTTGTAGTGCCCTCCCTTTCCGCATTTCCAGCACACCTTTACTGGTTTTCTTGGAGATTTAGATCTCCCACTCGAGGATTTTTTTTTGCTTTTGTTCTGGGACCATCCTCATACAGACAAGGCATCACCATTCTGGCTCTCCATATTTTTCCATCTCATCTCCTCCATTAGCAAGGCTGAGACTATTTCATCAAACTGCAAGGCAATTGCATTGCTATCTATTGCAACAACCATACTATCCCACGAATCTAGTAGAAAACAAAACAAACTAATGCACTTATCTTCACCTGAAATTTTAATATCAACATATAATAAGTCCTTGTCTAACTGCAACAGCTCCTGCTTTTCATATTTAGACTTATTTTTATCTTTACTGTTTAATTATTTATTCTCCTACACTACTAGAAAAGAGAGCATCTCTTTAAGTGTAGGCATACTTCCAATGAAGCCATGCGCATAACAAAATACTAAATATGCCCATACCTGAATTTAAAATGTAATATTTAAGTTATACCGTAGTATGAGAAAATAGCTTCTTTAACTGATATGGCACCAAGAGTTGTAGAATGATGGAGGAATATTGTATGTCATTCATTGTTTGGAACCAAGATTCAATGTGATCAACATATTATTGGTTCTCCAATACATTAAAAATGGTTACCATGTTCTCCTTTGTCATGTCATGTGGTTCTTCCTCAATTTGATGATTTCTCTCTTGAAGGAATGAATAATTTTTTGATTGGAAAGTGAGAAAGTCCTTATTCTCAGGTACCAACATATGCTCTCCTTTGATTATTTCCTATGGCTCTTCAGTTTCTTGGCAAGGATGATCAATGAGGGCTCCTGGGTCTTCTTCTAGATATGAATATGCTTATTGATGTTGCTCGGGAATCTCTTGCCTTCCTTTTTCTCCTTGTGGTGTAGTTATTCTTCTCATGGCTATCTAGATTTGCTCTTCTTGAGATGCAGATATGCCTTGGCTCAAGACTCAAATATCTCTTGGAGTAACATTCCTATTCAAGTCTCTTTTAGCACCTTTCTTCTGCTAGTTGGTAGATGTTATCAACACACATATTAGCATATAGGGGGGTGTTCTTACAATGCCCTGAAAATGAAAACCCTTTAAGGAAATAAACAAAATATGAAAAAAGGGAACAAATTAAAGGAGATATTTGTCATGCACTTGGAGGCTCTCATGATGTCAAGACTTTGTTGACGTGAGTTAGCTTATGAACCAAACACACTTTGCATAAAAAATTATAAGAGCTAAATAAGCAAACAAACCCACTATCTCCTAACATATCTTACTCAGTAGTATCAATAGAACTTCGTTTGTTGATAAAAATCACACTAGAATTGAAAAAATTAAGCTCACTTGCAAGGAAAGTAAAGAAAGAAAACTAACTCAATGTCTCCTGACGATTCTAACTTGTTAGTATCAATAAAACTGCATTTTCTTGAATCAAACCACAATATGCGACCAACATGACAAGGGCTTGTGGGGCACACTTGAGGTGGTAGTGCAGGTTCTTATCTCTCGTCTTACCTCCTCTCCTCCTCCAAGTCTTAAATGCTAGGGAATACAATAAAAAAATCTTAGGTCACCAAGGTTCTATCTATTTAGCACTTCCTTAGCAATGACGCCAAAATGTTGGGTGTAGTAATTGAAAAAAAGATTATTCAACATTTACTTTATAAATCCAAGGTCATAAACTTAGAGACACTACACAATCTGTGCGGAGATGGGAACCATACAAATCTACTAAGCTAAGGATCTATCTATTTGCCTAAGAAAATTTCAATCTGCCTAAGAAAATTTGACACAGGATAGCATTAACGCTTGTATCACTTTGGTCTCTGTCAGAGAGCCAACTCCCAAACTACAAATTATTGGAGTACCTTCAGTGATAGACCTCTATTCAAAACAATCGAAAGATTCTAACTAAGGGACCAATGAGCCCCCAATGTTGGCTGCTCCTGGGTCGATTGACCTACTATCCTCTCAATTATATAGTGGGAAAAGGACTTGGGACTCAATGTGAGTTCTTAGTATTGGCTCCTCCTAAGCCAATTGGCCTATTATATTTTTAGATCCAGTGGGGAAAGGACTGTGGATTTTTACACACTTATGATAGGAAAGGAAACCTAGGCTTAATCAAGCAACTCCTAACTAGGCAACATTATTTTGCCACACACTTCTAAAAGGTAGAGGTGAACGGTCCTAAATTCCCTTGGGATCATATCACTATCAGGCACTCATTAGCGATCTGGTTAAAAAATAAACAAAACAACATATGTATAGACTATGAAAACGTGTCACATATATTTCTTTTCAAATAATAAAAAACATAGCATAAATAATACTAAAGTGAAAATCCAGACCCTCACTTAGCATTGATAAAAGATTCATGCAAAGATTGATCATTAAATCTGAGTCTATAGTTCATATGGATAATATTCTTTATGTTCAAACTAGGCATAACATTCCAATCGTTCCCTTATAAAAATACACATAGAGTTACAACTTAAATGGATTCTATAGTGCCATAGACAAGTTGTACATGACCTATTGACTTGCTAAAGCATATATAAAAACAAGGGAAATTTGGAACAAGAAATGCAACAAATCGAGATACGTTGTGGTAAGGTTACCTCTTTTTGTGATCTATCTCACCTGGGGGTTGACCATTTCAACAACATGTTCAAGGCTCCACAAGTTGCTTCCCTAGCTAAGGTAATTACGTTCACTCAACATTTTCCAAGGTTCACAGACGATGAAATAAACCAATCACTCATGGACTATTTTGGTGGAAGAGGTGCAGAAGCTCCTTCATAGTTTTATGTGGGATAAAGCCCAGGGCCTAATGGTTGGCCAGTGGAAACTTTCATTGATTTTTTTGATCTCCTAGGAGAAGACCTGTTGAAAGTAATTTAAGAATGTCAAACATAGAGATGCATGTATGAGCCTTTCTATGTCACTTTCATTGCTTTGAACCCAAAATTTGCTTCCCCCAAGTATTTTGACAACTATAGGCCCATTTCACTATGCAACAATGTTTACAAAATAATTACAAAATTTATTGCCAATAAGTTGAATTTGATGTTGTCTAAAAATGTTGCAAATGAGAAATTTGCCTTTCTTGAGGGACGACAGATACATGAGGCCATTAGTGTTGGCAAGGAGGGTCTTCATAGCTAAAGATCGAATATGTAAGGCTTATGATAGGGTGAAATAGATACACATCAAAATTTTACTAATTCATTTTGGCTTTGAGGTGCGATTTATAAATTGGGTTATGTTTTGTATTATGTTTGTATCTTTCATTGTCCTTATTAATGGGTCAGCCTCCCCTTTTTTTGGTGATGAATGGGGTCTGAGTCATGGATGCCCCCTTTCTCCTTTATTATTTCTCTTAGTGGATGAAGCCCTGAGTAGATTGTTAGCGAAAGCTAAAAGACATGGAGATCTAAAGGGAGCTACTGTAGCAAATGACTTGGACATAACTCATCCCCTATTTATTGATGATATTCTTATACTCTGTGCCGGCTCCAGAATAGATACAAAAATATTCAAGTCAGCTCTAGATCTCGTTTGAAAGGCTATAGGTATGGTTATTAATCTTCAGAAATCTTCTCTTTCCAAGGTTGTTTTATCAAGGGATGATCTTGCAAACAATCAATCTTTTTTCCCTTTTCACTCACTAGCTTTTGAAGCAGGAATCAAGTGTCTGGGTTTTCATCTAAAACCCAATGACTACAGAAAGGGGGGTTGGCTTTGGTTGATTGCAAAAATTGAAAAGAGGCTGAAAGGGTGGATTTACTGATGAATCTCCAGGGTGGGAAGACCGGTGCTTATTAACTCAATTTTGGAAGCCATTCCTGTTTTTTGGATGTCTCTGTCATGGATCCCAAAAGGGATTCTCAATCAAATTCATTAAACATGTTTCAGATTTTCATGGAATGGTTCAAAGGATGGATGAGCTTTTCCTTGTGTAAGGTGGGACAAAATCACTTTACCCAAAAAATGGGGAGGATAGGGGTTAAAAATCTATTTCATTTCTATGAAGCTTTAGTGAAAAAGGTTGGATGGAGGCTAATAGAATTTATAAGTCTATGGACTGAAATGGTTAACATGAAATGTATACACTCCTTGTCGACTGAAGAATTGGCCAGAATTCCAAATAAATCTAGGAAAAATGTATTTGTGGTTTGGAAATAAGTTTTGGCATCTTTCAGTGTGATTGAGAATGGTCTGGCATGGAAGGTTGGGTTTGGTTAAAGGGTTAGAATTGGTGTACACCCATGGGTAGGATGTGGCGAAAACTATTTGTTTACTTTGGACTTCATGGAATTTCTAAATGAAAATGGGAAGTATTCCCTTAACCAAGTGGAAGATCCGAAAACCACATGTATATGGGCTCAAGGATGGGATAGTACTGCACACTTATATTTTCCTAATGAATTATCAACTCACTGGGAGGCTTATACAAATGCTCTCAACATTTCACACGTCATAATTTGTGAGGAGGTCGAAACTTTACGATGGGTTCACGCTTCGTCTTAAGATTACTCTCCAAAGATGGGTTACTTGAATATCATTGCGAATAGGGAGCCCAAAAATCTGGAATGGTGGTGGAGGAAAATTTGGATAATAGGTTTCCTAGCCAAAGAAAAAATATTTCTATGGTGCATTATTGAAAACAAGGCCCCCACGGGGGATATTCTTCAGAAAATGTTCTTCATGGGGCCAAGACAGTGCACTTTGCGTAAAAATGCAAGGGAGCCAATTTATCATATTCTATTTGACTACCCATATTATCCTGCAATATGGAATATAATTATATGCATTTATCCTTCAATCTTAGATGGAGGGTCCTTTGTGTAAAGAAACTTGACAAACTTGGTGGGAAAGCGCAATCCCAAAAAAACTCCGAAACCTTCCCCTAATTTTATGTTGGGGTATTTGGATTGCTAAGAACAAAATCATTTTTCATTCCTAATCTCTCTCTTCTAATGGAGTGGCTAGTCAAATTATTTCCATACATGATCTACTTATCGATGAAGTTGTATATAACAAACCTAGGATCATTGTTGCTGAAGAAGTTGATCATTATTTTCCATGGAACTTGACGGGGGAAGGTGTGGTGGTGGAATTTTTTTATATTTATATAAAAATCAATTCTATAAGATTCAAAGTGGGTTGGGAAGGGTATCAAATAACTATGTGAAGCTGCTTAGTCTCAAACTATTATTGTTGTTTTCTATTGAAAAGGGTGTCAGAAGACTTCAAATATTTGGAGACTCTTTGATTGTTATTAAATGGTTTAGTGAGATTAAAAAATGTCACAATCACACACTGCTACATATTCTTGAGGAAATAATGAGGTTAAAGCTTTCGTTTGATTAAATTTCATGGGCTCACACCTATAAGGAAAGGAACACTATTGCATATGCTCTTTCTATGGCTGGTGCAAAACATGAGATGGGTATTTGGAAGATCCTGGAGCAATTAACAGGTACATCCACAAAATACTACCACAGGTATTTATTTTAAGGCCCGTAGATGGCTGATCAAAATTCTTGATATTATTAGTTTTTTGGTTACATTTTCATGTTTTTTTATGGTGCAAAGAGCTAGACTTTGTTATTGTATATATTTATCAGATGGTATGTATTTATTTTGTGGAATTACCATGTGATGGGACATTATAGGAGATTTAAATCCCATTTTTTTTGGATGTGTGACCGTTTTGTTCATCAAAATATTTTTTCGGCATGCACAAAGTGCATATCTAAAAATGTAATTTTCACCTCACTTAATGAAAATTACAATTTTTGCTTGGGAAAAAAAAGCAAGATATGTAGATCTACCTGAGATAGCCTTTAGATTTTTTAACAGTACTTGCAAGTCATAAACAATAATGTTAAATAAAAATATATCAACTTCACATAGTCCTAAATAATCAAAATCAATTAGAAATGATAAGCCTTGATTTCATATTTGCAACATATCAAACCAAGCCTGCATCCTCAAACAAGATTGTACGTTCAATATCTATAACTCAGAAAATATGCGAGTGCATAAACTCTTCAGACTGGATTAAGACCTAAGATCGAATGTTCTCTTATCATATCTACATAGACTCAATCTTATAATTCAAAGAATGAAATTGAAAGAAAAAACCTAGGCGAGATCAACACACCATAATAAAAAAATGAAACTTCAATTTGTGAAACATACAAATTGAAACAGAGTCGAACTTTCAGACACACACCAATATAAAAATTAAAACAAGAATGATACAAAAATAAATGTTATGAGTTGGTGGGCCCAAGCTAACAAAAAACATTGCCTCTCTGATAGATTAAATCACATAAAGAGCTTAAAACAATAAGTGGTAAAACATGGATACCAACATTTGTATTATAAAATCCACAACCCTTACATCAGAAATCACACAACAGAGCTTGATCCCAATGATCAACACATGGGATAATCCCGCAACCATGGAATAATGACATAATCTCCCCTTTAACAAGCCCCCAACTTGGTTTTTACTCATAAATTTATACATGAAAGAGCAGGGGCACATTAAAACAATTTCCCTAAAAATGATTTGTTAAATCATGATCAATTTACAAAATATTATCTTTGATGCATTATAAGTTAAAGATTTGATCTCATAAGGTTTATTTAGCATGAAATATCTAGAGAATAACTTGATTTGGTGTGTTTTTCTAACCAGTTGCTAAGTTTCGGGTGTAGTTAGTCAATGGTGCAACCTGAAATTACCCTTTGAAAGAACTAGAAATATCTCCCAATCCATGCATTTCCTCAAGGAAATTCTTGCAAGTAATCTAATTGGGGATGTTCTGAACAAAACCCATGTTTTTTTTTCCAAATTATAATCCATTTTACCATCAATCATGCCTAAGGTTTATGACTCAATTATGCTTGACACAAGTTGTCTGAATTGTTAACCATTACCTGCAGTGTCATAGAATCGATCTAGGTGGAATGTGAATAAAACAAAACCATGCTGTCGATACTAAAGGGAAAACTCACGTTTTGTAATCTCCCTTCTAGTGGCGTAAATATGAAAATCCTGGAAGTTGGTTACTAGACATGCATAGGATTTACAAGAACTGGATAGCCAAAACTATCATAGGAATAATTTGAGAATTAACCTTTTTATTCTGTTAAAAAAAAGGAAATGAAAATAATTAACCACTTAGCATTCTTAGGCTCTTTGCAACACATTCATGGGAAAAATGGTTAAGAAAGGTGAATGGGTGACAACAGGCAGGAAAATAGCCAAAAAAAGTTGTTTTGAATGGCAAAAGAAATGTTAAATCGGTAAACAATACCAAGTTCCCTTTCTAGAGGAAATAAAAACAAGTTTTCCTTATATTCTCCTGAACCCATTTGGGAATGTGCAACATGTAGTTACAATACAAAAGATCTACCTACAATATAGATTTAGCTAGAGTTAATCTCCAACCCTGAAACAACCACATATTCTACACCAAAAGTGTAATTTTCTCTTAACTTTGCTAACAAAGAAATGTCAATGATGTTTGTTATAGCGTTTTGGTTCCAAAATGATGCTTGAGTATCTAAGGCCAACATCTAAATCTAAATTTATGTATGGGAATAGTTCCCTCATAAAATATTATATCTCTTCATTTATATTATTCAAACTAATTGTATATTTGTAAAAAATAATTTCCTTTGACGTAGCTTTGCAATACAAATTAAGGATATCCTATAAGTTTTTATTTAAACCAAAGAACCATTAGCATAAAGTAATACATCATCTACAACTAAAATATGAATGAGGTGTTCTTCCCCTCTAATCCTAATCTCTTTAATATTTTTGTTTCTTTTAACTTCTTGAATGGCTCTGGTAAGCCCCTCTTCTACTGATAAGAACAAATGGGGAGATGAAGGGCGTCCTTGCCTTGGTCCTCTCGTTGGAATGGAAAAGGAAGAGGCTGAACCATTAATAAGTATAACAAATGAAACAATATTAGATTGACAACTTCTATTTTGAAATTGACCAATACAAGTTGTAGGTATAGCTAATAAACTATTACATGTCTTGGAAATATCTAGTTTAAACACAATTGCGGGCATTTTTTTGAGCCATTAAAGTGAACACCTTCTTATGTAGATCCATTAGCTTCATGCATCTTTCTCCTTTCCAAAAAACAAAATGTTCCAGGGAAATTGTATTAGAGAGAAATTTCTTTTGTATGAGAGCTAACATCTTTGAAATGATATTATATATGGAGCTTAAAAGTGAGATAGGTATAAAATAAATTGTTGTAGGCACTACAACAACCCCAAAAAATTCGACCCTTTCAAAATTTTGGATACCCCTTATTAGACTTCTATCCTTCGTCTACACCTTAACAAGTTTTCGCATCCCGACAAAGGGTCAAGTTTTCCTTAGGCTCCTAAGAAAAGCTCAAGTCCCAAACTCCAAAGTTTAACCCTCTCATGGTCACAAGTTGCAAAGAGAGACTTTATTGAAGATTTAAAATTGCAACCTGTGACCCCCCTTCCAAGAAACTCTGTCGGCCCAAATCGCAAGATTGCAGGGTCGCAAAACTCATAAAATCCAAAATTTTGTGACTTTGTGACCTTGCAACCTGCAACCTCTGCTTATCACCAAGAATAATCTCTAGGTTCCACAAAAGCTATGTATCTGACCTCCCATTCCATGACTTAGCCTACTGTACAACCTTACGACCTCAAAGACCTCAAAAACTTCAAGTCACCTTGTCTCTAGGTTGCAAACCTTTCAAGCCTGACTTTAGCAACCTCCTTTATCATGCAACCTTGCGAATTCTTAAAACCCCCGCATGTGTGACCAATTTATAAATAAATTCCTTGCCCATTATACATTTGTTCATTTGATTAGAGTTCTCAATGGAAGAGGGGACTTGGAAATTAAGCAGGCACACTAATCCTCTCCAGGTAGGTGTATTTTCATATCCCTTGTAATTATTCTTCCAATCACGTGTTTGCCTCTCATCATGGACTATGCATATTCCTCTTCTAGTAGGGTTTATCTACCACTTTGAGCCATTTCCAAGCCCATTTCACCCTAAAATCCTCCACGTTCTTTACTTGTCTTCTTAGCATCCCATTTCTCAAGCACTAAGCCCCATCTGAAGCACATATTCCTTGCTCTAAGCTGCCTTTGTTTCCTAAGCCCCCATGAGGTCTAATTTCCCAACTCAGGCCAAATATTTTTCATCCAAGCTACCAAAGGAACTAAGTTTCTCTTCAAAAAAGCACGATAGGGTGCGAGCCTATGACCTATCTCAATTTGCAACCCCGCTAATCAGCACATGCTGCAACTTTGCAACCTACTCGATTAATGACCTTTGCATTCTATCTACCCTACAACCTTGCAACTACACCTTCCCTACGACCTTGTGAATGCTTCTATATTGCGATCTAGCGACCTCTGACTCTATCTAGTAATCTAGTCACCAAGTTGTTGTTTTCCTCCCCTTAGGTTTTGTGACCCCTGTGTCTGTGCGACCTGCGACATAGCATTTAGACCAAGTTCTAAGTTTAAACTGCTCGTATTATCCCCCATATTGCTCAATTTAATTTCATTCTTCTGATTAATATTATTTATGCCATCGTTCTCATCTTGGGATTTCTTGTTTAAAATACTAGGTGACACTGATATGGATTGTATATCAATATCATATTTATCTGGAGAGATGGCGCCTCCAATGGTCAAGTCTTCTCATAAAAGTGCTGAGAGCATCCTTCAAGAATTTCCAGAAGGACCACCATTACCAATATACTGGGACACGACATGCAACATTAACAAGACCACCAAGCTCTCATGGTTCGATATATACCCTAAATTCTCAAAGAAAAAATTCCCCAGGACTAGGAGGACTTCAAAGTATACATTAATATCAAGAGGTCATGGCTTCATAAAGTAGCCATGCATATGTCAGTCTTCTTATGTGCAAAA
The DNA here is from genome assembly GCA_000404065.3 of Pinus taeda. Lineage (NCBI taxonomy): Eukaryota > Viridiplantae > Streptophyta > Pinopsida > Pinales > Pinaceae > Pinus > Pinus taeda. Next base: position 111,317 of record APFE030820509.1, on the reverse strand, counting down.
ACCATTGAATGCATAATATAGAATATAGATACAGAATGATGGGTTATAAAGAGACACATAGGTGAAGCTTTCGCTTCTTTTATTGCTGCAGACATTGTTGCCTACTACAGGCTATCAAAGAAAGAGGAAACCTTCAACACCAGATGAATGCTAGATTTTCATATGTCAACTAAAGATATCCTAAGGTCATGGTGGAAAGAACCTCCAAGTTCCAGGTCAAGAATGATCATATTTACAGAACATAAGCCTTAGGAAGGTCTATCGGCTTATGGTAGCAATGATGAATCGTTTATATGGTAGGCCAGATATCGACATCTTCCTTGGGACTTGGTACCTATCGTGTACATAGTGGCTACTAGGGGAACTATTTTGAAATTTTCAAGCATCTTGGCTTCAACTATGAAGACCAATATATAGGCAACTAAGAACCGTTGTAAGGACCAACCATCATAATTTTATATGGCAAGATATCTCTTGGATGCAGTATGTTGAATATGTCATTTCGAGGACTTGATCTACAACTGGACCTCGGAGGCGATGAAGGTTGTGCACCTTCATTACTTGATTTTTTGTGATCTAGGATATAAGAGAATGCATGAAATCACTTCTGATTCTTTCATCATTTCATTATACCAATTGCTCTTTGGAGAGGAGGCTCCATGCATGTCTATGAGAGCTAAGAAAACAATCATTAGAGTGGACAACTAGTTCCCCTTTTAGGAAGGCGCATTCAATAGAGTTTTCAGCTCATATAAGGCTCCTCATGCTTTCCCCAAGCTGGTGATAGATAGGTTACTCTTGGAGGAGGTTTGCTATTAGATGACCACAAGTTTCTCTAAAACATTACATAAGGAAAAGAAAAATCCTTGGCCAACTTTCCCTTTGACTATTGAATGATTCACCCTTGAGAGCTTTAAAGAAGCCGAAACAGAAGTTGAAGAAATGAAATGATACTACTTTGTGGACTTGAGTCACCACATATATGACCCAAGGGGGATTGTGGCAACCCATTGTAATAAAGTCAGTTTCAATTGGTCATATCCTCAAAACAAGCATTGCCATGAAGATAAAGTCAGGAATTGGTATAATGCCACCAAGGAGTTAGGGTCAAGTGAACAACATGAAAAGGAGGATGAGCAGGCCGAATAATCTCAATGAAACATAAGCCTGCAAGACAAGACATCCATGCTTAAAAGGAAGAAAGAGAAACAAAAGACAAGGGGAAGTAGAAAAGGCATAAAAGAAAAGAATAGGAAGACCCATCAGATGAGCAAGAGGGATATGAGGATGAAGAAACCTTGGAGGAGAGAAACACAACTCTTTCTAGGAAAAATTAGGAGATAAGGAGGAAAAGGGAAGAGGATCTAAGACAATCATAGAAGTCAGGAGGCCAATACTCCGAAGATATCTAGCGGCAACAACAAGAGGAAGAAAAGAAGAGGAAGCAAGAGGAGGAAGAACAACTGAAAAACAAAGAAGAAGAAAGAAAGACATAGGAGGTCAAGAAGAAGAAAAGGCAGGAAGAAGAAGAGATGATAAGAGGCAAGAAAAGGAAAATTTAGAGAGAAAGCAAAAGGAAGAAGAAGAGCTCAGAAGAAAACATGAGGAAGAGGAAAGAAAGAAGAAAGGAGTTGAAAAAGAAGATGAGAGAAAATCCAAAGAAGATAAAAGGAAGCCAGAAGAAGAGGAAATGAAGAAACATCAAGAAGAGCTCAGTAAGAAAACTGATCTCGATCTCTAGCAACAACAACATGGATCCGAGATGGAGATTGATCTCCCTTTGTTGCATGTCCCTACATCCACCCCAATTACCAGCGGACACCTGCCACTCAAAAAATTGGGCATTTTGTATGAAGAAGAGGAGGATGTCTTGGATCTTACTAGTTTGACATTTGATCAATTCAATTGTAAGATTACGTAGGAGAGAAGAAAATTTTACGCAATAATATTGAAAATAATTTATGAGTAATACAAAGGAGATTTTCTTGGATACCACTTTAACCATGAGATGATTGCTTCGGTTGGTACCGCATTTGTGACTGCAACAGAGTTAAATGTGAGAAGGATGAATAAACAAATCAGAAAACTTCAGGGCAAGCTCTATGCTTCTGAGCAAAAATCCACAAAAGAAGAAGAAGATAGAAGGAGGATAAAAGCAGAGAATAAAGATCTATGTCTAGCCCACTAAAGTACCAAAGAGTTACATGCATCCATCAAATAAGAGGTTTCAACTTCAGAGGAAGCCATGACTTTAGTCTATGAAGAGATGTTAAAGTTGCATCAAAATGTATCATCCTTTCTAGTTATACAAGTTGAGACCAAGGAGAAGACAACCATGCTAAAACAAGTCACTGTAGTTATTGACAACATATGTGAGTAGACTTCCAAATATCCAGATGTGCCAATGACTGTCCCTAGAAAGCCTTGGATCACTGCTCAAAATTACAATGTCCAAATTTGCATCATGGTCCAATCACGAGACAAATTGGCAATGGATGTAGAACGAGTTCTGGCTTCATATAGACATTTTGTTGAGTGGATTAAAATCTGTAATTGAGGCGCACAAAGTCCATTCTATCAGGGCAATTAGAGAAGTGAGAAAATGAGAGGAAGTTCTACATGAAATTGAAGCATTTCTCAATCCTCAAACAAGCCTCTACCAAGGAGAACTTGCTGGTGATGAAAGAGAAAATTACTCTGTACATGGTAGAACCAGTGAGGATATACACCAAGCTGGTGACTTTGCCAGATGCCTTAGAGTTTCTTCATAGACACATGGAGGAACAACAAAAGGCGGTCAAAGTGGTAGCTGAATACAAGATTTTGTGTGCACATCTTGTGGAGCAATTGCATGTGGATGCTCCTGAATTATCTATTGTTAAGTTATTAGAATAGAACCACTTTTGTTTGTGCATAGTAAAATAGAGACTAGGGTAGAGTCGAGTCTCATAGAAATATGAAAGGTCATGAGGTAGTTCAAGAGTCATGGATAGACCAAGAGTCATGGGTAGACCAAGAGTTACCCTTTTTCTATAAATATACCCTCATGAAACATTGTAAAGGTAAAGGACTTTAGCTTTGGAGTCATTTTGGTGCATATTGTTTAGAGAACTTAGGATGTTCTAGTGAATGCAAGAAGTAATTGTCTACTTCCACTTATGGATTTGGTGGAGATCTTGTATAGTTGTGCCATGTATATTATTGGTTTAATGAATTGAAAGTTCCGATGAGCTTTGGCGTATTGTCTCTTCATGTGTCTTCCTGCACTGTGGGATTTCTCTTGTAACAAATGGATGGTATATTATATGCTTACCTTATGCTTATGTTGGTAAACTATTTTATTGATGTTGGAATTATATCATTTTAGTCTGTGTGCTCACTTATGGTTTATATGGTTAATAATCACAAACCTATTCATGATTGGTAAACTTATCTCTTATGTATGTGTGGATATTATTTAAGGTCTTACTAATAATGCTTTTCTTGGGATTCATGCTTTGAAGTTATGTAGTTGTTATTCATGGTATATATTTTATTAGGTGTTCATAAGTTATTTACTTTCATTTGTTGAAGGTCCATTCATTCTCTCTTAAGTGACACTTTCTCTTTCTGAGGCAAGCCTTAATCAACGAGATGGTAGTCGAGCCCACATATCAAATGGGACTCCTAGACCAAATGGTGTAGAGTCTGTTTGGGATTTTGCACCAAGGAGATTCCCTAGCTGATGGTTGTACATTCCAGCCCATCAATATATTTTGGCACTAGAAGGAGGGCCACGATATGACTGGCACTAACGCCTGTCCTCACCCTAAAACTTACCAATAAGCTACTAACCAACCTTGCCCTATTTCCCCTGCAACTCCTCATCATCCCGCATTCGGTCCACCTTTTGGTGACCTTCACTTAGGTGACTCTCAACCTCGTCCACTCGAGGACACTCCAGTCAAGGAGGAAGCCCCTCTGTATGAAGTCACATACGAGTAGATGAGAACTTTACACCCTATTACTCGATAATTCACTAAGGGTCTCAAGTGTATCCATGCTACAAGCTCCCTTCCTAACCCACACACTTCTAAGCCTCACCATACCCGTAAAGGTGTCTTGGTAAGTTCAATACCACATATGATCAGTATGATTTTGGATGATTATGCCGATGCTGTTGAAAGACTTTCAATTGAAGGATTGGAGAGGCCCCCGGGGCTTGAAAGAGAGGGGATTGGAAGCATGATTACATGAGGTGACAACCAACCACGACAGGAGATTAAACTAGGTGACAACCTACCGTGGCAGGAAGACACAAGAGGTGACAACAAACCATGGTAGGAGGACACCAAGGTGGTTCAAAGACCAGGCGTCGAAGAGAATATTAGTAATCAAGTCAATTTGTACAATGTCAATGCCCCTCAAAATGAGAGGAACTTTAGATTCCCAAGGAACTAGAGGAACCTTAGAATCATCATAAAATTTAGGGATCTAGGACATCTAAGGGTCCCTAAGGGGAATGATGGAGAACCTCCTCACACTAGTGAAGGATCCAGGTTTGGAAATGAAAGTGATATGGAAGGAAATGTTAAACAAATAATATATCCACCATTGAGAGCTAACCATTGAAAAACCTTAGCCTGGATGGCCCAATCTCCTTTAGGTATTTGGGGTTCGATTCATGACATGCCTCGACACTCTAAGAATCATCTTCTAATATTTGACTCTGAGAAAGGAACCATGGATGAATACCATATTAGTAATTTCTACCTAGCTTTGCAAATGATGAGGGTGCAATATGATGATGTCACTTGTATGATTTTCCCTTACACCCTTGAGAACAAAGCAACCACATGGTATCACTCTTTTCCTATGGCTTCCATATGAAATTAGATGAGTTATAAAAGACTTTTCTTCAGAAGTTCATTGAAGATAAGACACCATCTATGCACCTTACTGAATTAAGTATGTTGAAGTGGCATAAGAAAGAAAAGGTTAAATATTTAATCATCGATTCACCACCATTTTGAACAAGTTCCCAACTGACGTGGCTCTTGATGATTCAATTAATGTCAATTATTATACTAAGGCCTTACCATGTGATATCATTGTGTTTGTGAAGTGAGAAGCAAAGGCTACTCTAGTCGAGAACTTTGCGGAGGCTCTTGCTGTAGAAAAGGATCTACTTTCCATGGGAGCACTTGAGCATGACACCCATGAAGAGTCGAACTCAACCAGAAAGAAAAATCAATCCTTGTCTAGAAAGTCTAATGATAAGGCTGAGGATTCTTTTGATTTTGAGGCTCTAGCCAAATCAATGATGCAATTACCCAATTAAGTTTCTGAGTTGAAAAGGAAGACCGGTGAGAGTTCATCAGGTGGTAAGTCCGCCAAGCCTATCTTTAAAAGGAATAATAATCCGCCTGCAAAGTCAGCTCAAAGATCTAATGAAAATTTCTACGTAGAGGAGCTTGATATGGAGAATTACTTCATCTTTTGACAAGCCACCCATTTAGAAAATACATGTTCGCAATGGATACATAGTATAACTATTGTGGTTACCAAGGTGCTTGAGGATCAGACAATTAGTGATGAGGATGAGGAATCTAAGGATGTTGAAGAAGAAACTATCCTCCTAGACAATAATACTAGTTCTGCTGCGTTAACTTCTGAGGTTATTCAAGGTGGTGAAGTCCAATATATCCAAGAATCCCCTGTAGGAGACACCCCTCCCCCTTAGGCACTAAAGATGCATAACCTAAGGAGTAAAGGGCAGTAGTAGATCCCACGCTAGAGGAAAAGAAGAAGGCACAGTTACGAACAATCTTACCCCTGAAAAATCCAACTCAGCCTTCAGCCCCTACTCCCAAAAGTCCATCCAACCAAACTTCGAAGGGCACTTTGACAAGCAGTAAACGTAACTCCCATACTCCCAAAGCCTCGGCTAATTCTACGCAATATCTTTCTACTCCTCAAACATCCAAAGAAGAAACTTTGTCTTTAGATATGGGATACAACATCACAGAATATATGAAGAAGACAAGGACCAACATTTCACTTTATGAATTTAAGATTGTCATTCAATGGATCATTAAAACCTTTGTCGCCTCACCTTCTACAGGCAGGGTTTCCTCCTCCCCGAAGACTAGCTCATCCAAGCAGTCCAAAACTTTGGTGAATCTACAATCCATTATCAATGCTGCAAATGAAAATTCTAGAGGCTCAAATCCCCCATTTATTTCGACTTTAGAGATATTTAACTACAATGTACACAATTGTCTTGTCTATTCTAGCGCGCCCACCAACGACATTCCTTTTTCTGTTTGCAAGAAATTGAACATCCAACCTGAAAAGGCAGATGCTAAAATCATTCAATTATATAGATATGAAGTCCATGTGGTGGAAGAATTGAACAATGTGATAATTATATTGTCTTCTGACTCTAGGGTGCATCAACGCATAGACATAGTGGTCGTTGACATACCTGAAAATTGTGGACTGTTGCTTAGTAGGGACTAGTCGAGCAAGTTGTAGGGGTACTTTTTAATTGACTGGTCTCAACTTTGGCTTCCTTACAAAGGTAAGAATAACCAAATCAAAGTTAACAACGAACCATATATGAAGCATACGGTCATTGAGTTGGAAGCTTCAAATGGACCGATTAGTTTTTCATAGGAGTTAGGAATGTGATTTTTAGAGACAGACATCGGGTGCTTTGAAGCTTTGCCATTGCCTGTACCACTAGACATGCAGTTGAAACTCCTTCCTTTCCCTCTAACTGATGCTAATGAATCTTGTATTATAGATGCAAATTTTTCTAAGTTTGATATGGATGACAATGAAATTTGGACTTTATATTGTGATGGGTCTAAGATTCAAGATGGGGCTGGTGTTGGCTGTATTCAAGTGGACCCCCTAAAAAATAAGTTTTTAATTTCTTGTAGTTTATAATTTCAGTGCACTAACAACACTGTAGAGTATGAGGCGTTGATCCTTGTACTTAAGAAGGCTATTGATCTCAGAGTTGAATGTTTGAAAGTGATCGATGATTATGAAATTATCATAATATAGGTACAAAATACTATTCATTGTTTGTCACCACATATGAAAAGCTATCAACAAGAGCTATGACAAATGTTTTCCTCTTTCAAGGCTTTTTGTATTAAATTTGTTCCTAGAATTAATAATGTTTTTGACACTCTAGCTAATGTTGTAGCCATATTTACATCTTTAAGGGATGTTTTTTTTTTTGTTTATTGAAATTATTTATAAACCTTCTGTCCTAGACAATGTGACTAATCTCTGTGTTTTCAAAGATGACCAATAATGATTAGATTTCATGGCCAACACGGATGTATTTGGGGATGCGACAATAGATGAGGAGGAACATGACAAAACCTTACAAGAAGAATCTAATGAACGTAAAGGCAACCCCATGCCCAAAGGTGTTGTTACAATGGAGAAGTTATTTGATCTGCATAACCATTTTTGAGGACTCTCAATACCAAGACTCAAATTTCCACATTGTCGCATGACCAAATCAATCTCCGAACAAGAGTTGACCCTAAGTTCATCAATTTGGGTGTTGGTTGTTCACTTGATGAAAGGCAAGCTTTCATTAGCCTGTTTAGGAAATATCGAGATGTTTTTTCTTGGACGTATGATGAGCTTAATACATATGACACTTGAATTATCCAACTTTTCATACCTATAAAGGTTGGGGTCAAGCCATTCCAACAGAAGCTAAGGAAAGTGCCCCCAACGTTGGAACCCCTTCTTCAAAAGGAATTAAATAAGTTGCTGGATGCGTGCATTATTTTTAAGGTCAAATACTCCACTTGGGTCTCAAATCTGATTCCTGTACGGAAGAATTCCAGTGAAATCCAGTTATGTGTTGATTTCCAGAATCTAAACTGGCTTCAAATAAATATAACTATCATGTCCCCTCTATGGATCAAATTCTGCAAACAACATCCTGATATGAAATGTTCTCTTTGCTTGATGACTTCTCTGGGTACAATCAAGTTCTGGTAGTTGAACGAGATCGGTTGAAGACAAATTTCATAACTAAGTGGGGAATATTCGCCTTTCGACGCATGTGCTTTGGCCTCATTAATGCTGGAGCCACCTTCCAAAGGGCAATGGAAATTGCTTTCAGAGGGCTTATTGGTCAAAGAGTGGTAGTATATTTGGATGATGTGACGGTATTTTCGAAGAAGAGATCAAACCACCTCCATCATCTGAAGTAGATATTTGAGCATTGCAGAAAGTATGAGATATCCTTTAATCCCAAGACGAGTGTATTCACAGTATCGAAAGGAAACCTTCTTAGGAACATTATCACTAAAAGCGGTATCACTATTAATGTAATGTCCCTTCCTATTTATTTTCCCAAGGTGTGGAGAAACCATTTTCGTCAATTTTGTTATTTTTGGTTAATGCAATTTTGATGGAAGAACTTAGGAGAAAGGGGGTCAATGTGCCTTTTAGTGGATTGTGGGGGCCACTCACCCACCCAAACTACGCACCCCTTGGAGGCAGCTCAATTTTCTTAAGTGGGGGATCAAAATATTTGATGGCATCCACATGGGGCCCAAGGGAGCAAGCATGAATAGAAGGAAGTGGGCAACATTTGGAGACTTTTGATGATTTGAGAATTCATTGTTGCTTTTACTATTTAACTAAGCTACAAGTGTTGTTCATCACAAGAGATTCCTAAGGAGTGAAGCTCATCCCTCTCTTCGGTGGACTTCAAGTGCCACCTTAGGAGGGATTTCTTTTCCATTGGAGACATAGAGAAGATCACCCAATAGAGGAGTATGCTGCCTTGGCTAGCAAGGATGTAGTTTTGGGAGCAACAGGGACATAGTGGGTGATACTGCGTGTTGGGTGGAGCAATAGAGCCAGGGAATTCATACGTGAAAGCTGTTGGAGGTATTCTCATTGAGATTCCACTTCAAAAAGGAGAAATTACAATAGGAAGGCAAGCCAAATACTCAGGTCGAGTTGCTGGTCAAAGGGTTTGCATCATGCTCACGTAAGACTACGCAGTCACTAGCGGGGGTCACTTGGAAGGAAGCTTAACATGAGGATTGGGGAGATGGGTTGTGGGGAAATTGTTGGGAGGCTGATTTTGGGGAGGCTTCCTGACACTGTGGTAGTCATTTACAACAGTTCCAGTTACAAGCGTTGATTTCCAATATTGGAGGAGGGTTAATCCCTAAGGTGTCTAATTTGGAAGATCAAAACCAGGGAAACCCTTTCTGGGTTTTTGGAGATTACATCCCAAAAATTGCAAAAATTTCTTGGATTTTTTGAGTGGGTAAATCCGAGCTTGAAGTCATCTAGTAGTGTAGATTTGGGGGGACAATGTAGTTCTCTGGGGATTAGTGAATTCACAATAGTTGGGAACTTATGTATTGATCACCTGAGGCTTGTAGCTTGCCTTGTGCAAGCATAGGAGCACCTCATCCAACTTCTATTATACTCCAACATATTTGTTCAATGAAAAATGAGCTAGTGGGGTGTTTGATGAGAACTTTTTGTTCATGTGTTCATTACTGAATAAAATTTTATTGTGAATTTTATTATTTGTCTCGATTGCCACTGCAAATCTTCCATTAGGAATATTATAGTGGTATCAAAGCATGTTCTTGGCCAGGGTGGGGAACAAGAGAGGGTGATGCCATCAAGATACCAAGCACTGGTTTTCTAGAGAGGTCGTGGTAGAGGCAAAGATAGGGGCCGAGGTAGAGAAGAGGGGCCAGACCCAATTTCAGACACTGAAGTGGAAAATATCAGAGGCAGGACAGAGAACCAAAAAGAGAATCAACAGCCCAGGTAGAGGAACATGAACCAGGTCTTAGAAGAGTTGTTGAGGACAAACCAACAAATGATGAGGCAAGAGCAGTTGATGTTGGACATGATGCAGCAGGTGATGGGCCTGAAAATGCGTGGAATACCAGAGGGAGAGCCTCAAGATGAGAAGGGTTCCAGAGCAAGAAGAGGTAGTCGTACCTATCAGCCTCCTCACACCCCATAATGTGGGTAAGCTGGCCGCCCCACAATGCCCCATTTCATGGAGGAGGCTCAGCTAGAGAGAGAGCAAGACCCAATTGTGGACTTGGTACATCTTGTCACATCAGGAATTGATGAGTATGAGGGGTTGGATTACTAGATCAAGAGGGCGATGTGCTTTGGAGAGTACATACACCTCAAGGAGAGGTGCACCACCAGGGTTAGAGTTCACTATAGGGGAGGAGTATCCAACAAAGATGTGCATAAGTTATCATCGAAGATTACACTCCCAAATTTCGATGGGTCAACGAAGAGCTCAACTAGGGCATGAATCCAAAAACTTGATACGTATTTTCACTTGAATCCCATGAGGGAAGCTTATGCCATATTTTTTTCCACCCTTCACTTGGAAGGGGATGCCCAGGAGTGGTCATATCATGGGCTGATCATGTTGGGGCACCTTCAAATTACCACTTATACAAAGTTCACCAGGAGATTGTTGGAGAGGTTTCATTGAGACAGACTGGTAGCGCAAAGGCCTACATCACGGAGTTCCAGAGACTCGTAATGATGGTGCTAGAAATTTTGGAGGCATGACTGGTCATGTTGTTTCTAGAGGCGCTTGCTGAGCCTCTGTGTAGATGGGTGAGGGCTTACAAGCCCACATCACTACATGATTCTATTTCTAAGACCCGAGACATGATCGATGCAGTGCCCAAGAACTGGGACTTTGTTGCCATGAGACCCACAACTCCATAGGGGATTAGAGATGTGAGGCCACCACAGAGAGATGGAGGACATAGCCAGTTGGATGATGAAACCTGGAGGGACCTCAAAGGAGGAGTTTGTGTTTCATGTGTTAGGAGCCTTGGGCACTAGGGCACAAGTACGCCAAGGGAAAAGCCCATTTCATCAAGGTGTTCTCAAATAGTGAGCTTGAGGAGGAGGAGGCCAAGGCAGTAGATGAGCCAGAAGATGAGGGAGCACCATCATTAGGAGGGCCACCACTACCACCACCACCTAGAGGAGGGTCGTTTGACCCAACTAAGGGAGTCCTCGCTTCACTTCGGGGTGTACCGAAGTATTTCACACTCAGGATCAGGGGGACTATACAGGGACAACGTGTGTCAGGCCTGGTTGATAGTGGGCCCACCCACAATTTCATTGATGCCCAGATGGTGGAGTGTAGGGGCATCCAGTCAACTACATTTGAGGGGTTCCCAGTTTTAGTACACAGAGACCAAACCATGCAGTGTACTAAGTATGTACTCGGGTTGACCTTGAAGATGGGGAACTACTCACTCAGTTACAATTTATTCATGGTTGATGTCCCAAACACCAATTTGGTGTTGGGTGTCCAGTGGTTGTATGCATTGGAGAAGGTCACTACTGATTAGAAAAATCTAGAGATGGAATTCTAGGGTCTGGATGGGAAGCCAATAATGCTGAGGTGATGCACTCTTATCCCCCTCAGATAGTTTCAACACACCAGATGGAGGCAGATCTGCGATTTGGCAATGTGGAGTGGGCATTTGAGCTTCGGATTTTTGAGTTGGGGGAAAAGACACAGGCCATAAATTCATACATACTAGCCTTGTTGGAGAAGCACTAGGGGGATTTTGGGGATGTTCCACCAGGTAGACCACAAGACCATGGATTTGAACACACCATTGAACATGAGGAGGGAGTGAATGTAGTCATCACCACCCCTTATAGGCACCCGAAGGCCTATAAGGATGATATAGAGTGGGCCATTTAGGAGTTGTTGAGATTGGGACACATCAGGCCTAGCTCAAGCCCATTTTCTTCGTTGGTGGTGCTCGTGAAGAAGAAATATAAGACGTTGTGCATGTGCATAGACTACCAGGTGTTGGCTTAGTGGGGCCTGACCCATGTTCAAAGGTGATTTATCTAAGCAAGTCCCGGTGCTACTAGCCCTTTCGGCAACATCCTCAGAGCACAGACTGAGGTCTCACTCGAAGTAGTATGGGAGGGTGCTAGAACTAGGTTTCCGTACCCTTGGGATGTCTAATGGGCTTCTAGAGGTCCGCGGTCTGACCTGTCACTACGTGCACTTGCGATCCCTTTGCGACCTGTGGTGCGGCTTCCGCGCAGCCCTACTCGGGGTGCAACCTATATAATACCCAAGTTCCTTGCTATTTAAATAATTACTTAACTTATGTATCTGAGATTTATGGTTATTTCAGCATAATCATCAATCATAACAATGCACGCAATACATAAACGGATATAAACATAAAGAAGATAATGCACAAAAATTACACAAAATTAAGATAAAGTTCTCTTTATTAGCTTCCTGTTCCCGATTACAGACTCGACTCTGCCCTACACACTCAGCTGCAGGGGTCCGCGCACTCAGCTGCAGGGGTCCGCGCACTCAGCTGCGGACTCTACTAGGCCTCTGCGCACTCAGTTATAGAGCCTCTTCTTACTACTACAACCCAAGACACTTAGAAATCTACTCTAAGCTCGAACCATTCCTTCGCTATTCTCTTTACTACTGACTCCCTTTTACAACTTAGAGCCTCACTCTATTTATACAATCCCATGGTCCGCGGACCATGGGTAGGCCGACTTTACACTAGTTTACAATACAATGCTTAGGGCAGACAACCCTATGACTCAATTGTACACTTTGCGCTCCGCGCCTGCAATTCGCGGAGTGCTACACCATCTTTGACCAAAACTTGGGCTTTGAGCTCCAAAAACTTGCTGTGGGGGATTCCATGCCCAACAGGCCCCCAACACAATCATCATGACTCGTCCGGAGTTACTCTGTTGGTGCAGCGATCTTGGCACGGAGCCCTTCCAACCATTCCTTTGCTTCCCTGAGGTTCATGGCACACTGATCTGCAGTCTGCTGGATCTGCTCCATTCCTTCTTCTGAATCATCTAAGTCTAGCTCGTGTCCCTTCTTTGGTATCGACTTCTGGTGCTTGTGTTTATAGTCCCGTGCCCTTGTCTGACTCCTCGGGCCATGAAGACTGTGCTTCGACCAGTTAGTCAGAGAGTTGGGCCACCCGTGTAGGGTTTCAAGTAGCTGCCATTGACTTTGCCTGGGAAGGGTTCTCCATTGAGTTTAACCAGGTGGACCGCACCTCCATCGGTGACCTCTTTTACCACATATGGTCCTAGCCAGTGCATTCTGAATTTTCCCAGAAATTTTTCAAACTTGCTATCATACAGCAGCACTAGGTCGTTTACCTTGAAGGTGCAAAACTTGATATGGCGGTCATGCCAGGATTTTTCATGCTGCTTTTGTACCTGCTGGTGAAATTTTGCCAGAAATCATTCTTCCTTGAGCTCTTCTAATTGCGCGAGCCTTTCTTCTAGAGCTTCGTGGTTCGTCATGCTTGTGAGTGCTACTATTCATAGACTAGGGACGATGTATTCCATCAGCATGACTGCTTCCGTACCATAGACCAACTGGAATGGTGTTTGTCCCGTCAATTTCTTGCATGTTGTCCTATACGCCCATAACACAATAGGTACATGCAGGTCCCAGTCGTCCCGCTGCGCGTTATATACTTTGGTCAGTGCAGTCTTTAGTATTTTATTGAATGCTTTTACTGTTCCATTGGCCTGTGGGTGGTATGACACACTTTTCTGGTGATAAACCTGGGACTCTTTTGTGAGCATACTGATGGTTTTGATTCAAGAAGTGTGTTCCACGATCGCTCATTAAGATTTTCAGATAGCCAAATTGTGTCAACAGGTTTTCGAACAAAAACTTTGCAATCGTAGCGGCCATGCAGTCCTTGACCAGTTTTGCTTCCTCCCATCGTGTCAGGTACTTCGTTGCCGTGATGATGTAGCACGCACCCATCTTTCCCTGAGGTTTGATTGGGCCCACAAAGTCGATTGCCCAATTATCAAATGGATGTAGTGTCATTTGGGGATTTAGTGGCATCTCGTCCCTTCATGATGGTTTTCTTGTCCTTTGACATATATCACAGGCCTTATAGTGCGCTTTCGAATCTTGGTGCAGGGTTGGCCACCATAACCCTGCATCAAGAATATTTTGTGTGGTCACATGTCCTGCATAGTGTCCTCCTGTAGCATCCCCATGTGCTTCCATGAGGATCTAACCTCATTCAAATTTAGGTACATATCTTCGCAATATCTCATCGTTTCCCATCTTGTAGAGGTGCCCCGCGATGACAGAAAAGTCCGCCGCATACTCCACCAATTCCTTCTTCTGTTGGATGGAGTACTCCTTCGGCGCAGTTCCTGTTGTTAGAAAATGGATTATATCTTTGAAGTGTCCATCCGTGACGTGTACTGCAAAGAGCTGTGCATCAGGTAGTCCCTCCAAATTTGTTGGTTCCTTTCCCGTCTCAATTTGTGACAAGTGGTCTGGTCCCGCATTCAAGCATCCTGGCTTGACTATGACCTCAAAATCATATTCTTGAAATAGTAAAAGCCATCTACATATTCGCCCCCCCAACACAGGCTTATTCACCAGGTATTTCGACGTGGAATGGTCGGTATACATCTTGAAATGTCCTCCAAGTAAATAGTGCTGCTATTTTTGGAGCGCGTACACCATTGCCAACCCCTCGCGTTCGGTGGTAGAGTAGTTTTTTTCTGCTTTGGACAATATTTGACTTGCAAACGCGATCGGGTGATCCACACCCTACGTGCCCTCTTGTGTGAGTATGTTTCCCAACGTGATACACAACTCATCAACATGTACGTGAAATTCCAAGTCCCATTTCGGGAAGACCAAGATTGGCGCAGAGGCTAGTTTCCCCTTTAGGACATCCAAAATCTTCATGCAATCATCATTCCAACAATATGTAACATCTTTTTTCAATAGCTTTCCATCGGTGCAGTTATTTGGGCATAAATTTTGATGAATTTCCTATAGTATCCAGTGTGTCCTAAGGTAGTGCATAGTTGTTTAACACTTCGTGGTGCTTCCAAATTGAGGATAAAAGAAATCTTCGTAGGGTCCACCATCAGTCCTTGTTTGTAGACCACATGTCTTAGCAGGTTTCCAAAGGGAATGAGGAATGTGCAGTTCTTTAGGTTCAGCTCAATATGGTGTTGATGACAAGTATCCAACATCAAAAGTAAGCTTGCTACATGGTGCTTAACTAATCCAAAAAAAATCCAATCATCCAGATAGACCTCCAAACATTTGTGGATGTATTCTTTGAACACGACTACCACGATGTGCGAAAATATAGTTGGCAGATTCTTCATTCCAAACGACATTACAGTGTATTGAAAGCATCCCCATTCTGTTGTGAAGGCCGTCTTGCTCCTATCTTTCTGGCACGATCTTGATCTGATGGTATCTTGAGAACCCATTCGTGAACGAGTATGCTTCCTGGCCACCAACATTCTCTAGTACTTCATCTGTGAATGGTGTTGGGAATGGATCGTGTACACAAGCATCGTTCAGCTTCCTGAGGTCTACACATATTCTTATTTCACCCTTCTATTTTTTCTCCTGTACCACCATAGGACTCACCCAGTCAGATTCTTCCATTGGTTCAATAATTCCGACTGCGAGCATTTTGTCTAATTCGCCACAGACCTTTTCTTTATACTTTGGATTCAAGCGGTAAGGCCGCTGCTTAACTGTCTTTGCGTTAGGTTTCAGGGTGATCCTCATCGTCCTAAAATCACCCACGATCCCTTTTAAGTCCGTAATTTTGGTCGGGAACAAGTATTGGTATTTGTAGAGTAACTCAGCAACCTTATCGATCGTGGCATCATCCCAATAGTCCCCAAGCATTGCGTATTTTGGTTCTGCCTCCATTCCAATGTTGACCTGCTTCATCTTTAGCAACACGGTGATGTCGGGGTCTTCAAGTGATGGTCGCGAAATTTGCGAGAGCCTTTTGTTTCTGAAATGTTAATGTTCTGTGGGTCCTCATTGTGTTCCTCAACATTCACGTTATAACACTCCAGTGCGCTACTTAACTGCATCATCCATTCTGGCTGAAGTACTTCCATTGGCTCCTGTGGTGTTTTAAAGGTAGCGACTTTCACTACTTGTAGCGCATCATCCACATTATCTGACCAACGATCTTCAAATGTGAACGTTAACGAGAATCCCTTGTGTAACGCATCCCATTCGCCCGTACCATGGCATAGCTCCATCTCCGTATACGAATTCATGGGTATGACGTCTAGGGTATGGTAGAATAGGTGGACCCATTCAGGCTGTGGCGCTTCCCCGTAGGCCTTGGTCCATTCGCGAGGTGTGTGTGTGGATCATCTCATCCGTCATATTTATCTATTAGTTGTATTTTGGGTTTTCTAAACCACAGGTGCATCATCCTTCTGCATCCGCACCAGTCTTCAAAAGTGCCTTGATGCATACCCCACCATCGTGCAGGTGTTGCGAGCAGTGCCCATTTCAGCGCATCGAACCGCTGCTACTCTGGTACTGCACTTTTGAATTTGGTCAGAAATTCATCCAACACTGACAATCCATCATACGTCAGCAAATCCCTTACCTCTGGTTTTACACAACGCAACGATCTGATCATCATATTGTAGTTCAACGTTTTTACTTCGTGCAGTTGATTTTGTCATTGCTCTATCTCTTTGTTTGAATTTGAAGTGGAGGAGGTTTCGCACTCCCAAAAAATCCTTCCATCTGCAGTCGGATTCACCCAATCCTCACCTTGTACGGTTATCTTATAGATATAGTCGAGATCATAATCACTATCATTGTCGCACACTAGTTCAATGTATCGCATTCCCTCGGCTTGGTCCAGTGGTACTACTACGCGTAGTGATTTTTTCTCAAAGGTCATTTTGTGCTTCTTTAGATTTATGACTCCGTTCATATCGGTAGCCCAGTCTATTCCTAGTGGTACGGGATAGGGATTGCTTTCATCGAAAATCTCTATCACTTCAAAATCCACTTGCATGCTCGCGCCTTCAATATCGACTGTCACCCCTCGCAATCTTTCCATGGGAAAAATATTATGTTAGTTCGCCATTCGTAACTAAATAGGGGACCATTGTAATGTGGGCCTGCCCATGCATTCCCACGTTTTCTTTGGTAGTATATTTGCGTCCAAGCCCAGATCCAGGATTACATAATCCATTTCGTACTCGCCTATTTGCGCAGTCAACCTCATCTCCCTTCCTGTGTGCAATGCATGCTTTCCTAGTTTTCGGTCCACACGTGGTTCTCCTGACCCCGTGCACCTAGTGGTCAGTTCCTACAACCCTTTAATTACCTTGCTATCGTGCACCAGTTTCATGCATATCTCCAGAAAGGTAGTGAGCATGGGAGGATCCATCCCTGGTTCTAGTTGATCCTTATTACCTAAAGTGGAGGCCTCCATGAAACTCTTCTTAGCTTCCATGAATGTCTCCTTCGCTCATTCTAAATCAAATTTGGGTTCCTTTGTAGGAGCCTTGCGAACCCATGCACTTTCTTCTAGTTGCTTCCCTTTATCATCTCCAATTGTCATGTCACTTTTGAGCATCATGTTTACATTTGGGTATTCTTCGCACGATTTAGACCTCATCATTTGTAAATTCTGGGTTGGAGGGGGCTGGAGTACCCCCTTTTCGGACATCTTCACTATTAGCGAAGGGCAATCTTCCACCTCATGATCAAAATGATTACAGTGCCAACATGATATCCTAGTCGGGTTCATACAATTGCGGGCGTAACGCCCTGACCCTCTGCAATTGTAACAAATAATCTCTCCATGACCCCTTCCTGGTCCCATTCCACCTTGACCCTGACCGCACCCCTGAAACCAACCGTGCACCATACCTACATTTGGGTTGACGACTAGAATTTTAGCCTACACCCTATAGGCCGAAGTCCAATCCATCATTAGTTCATAGCTTTGGCAGGTGCGTTCGTCATGGCATACCAACCTGCAAAAATTACAAAACAACTGTTGGGACGTTTGTGTATACTTCTGCAACAGATGACAATTATCCGTGGTATGTTTCCCTCCTATCTGGAAAATCGCGCACCATAATGCAGATGTTGTGCTCAACCCTACCTATGCCTCTAGTCTTAATGGCATTGGTCCTCCTCCTATCAAGTAGTTCACGAACACTAGACAATGATCCTTGTTGTGGCCCTGACCTTTCCATTTTATGCACCATACTTCCTCGCACGTCTTTGGCCGAGGTGCCCTATCCTATTTCAAACTCTGCATTTCTAGACACAAATTCTGTAGCTACGCGTGGATCTGTTGGACTCCCAATCCTGTGTCTTGTATAAGGGTCTCATGCAACCTCATTGCCATCTCCAACGCTTCGGCCTGGGTGGAAATTTTCTACTGTGACAATGCCGTCCTTAAGTGTGGCGTAAGTGAGGCCACAAACCAAACTCGATGCTGTGCATCCGTTAACGTCATATTGGCTTCACGGATCATACTCTTCAGCCTTTGGTCCAAATCCCAGGGGGTCTTGCCAGAGAGCATCATGATCTCTTAAAACCTGATGATTAACTGTGTCTCTGATTTTGGCCCGCTAAATTCCTTGTTCAACGCATTCTGGATCTCTGCAATTCCTGCGTTTGGGTGGTCAATAGAATGCTTAATATACCACTTAATGCACGATCCTGCAACGCACTCACCAGTGTTGCCATTTTGATATTATCATCCACGACGCCCTGTGCTTCTCCTACTACTATTACTACGAACCAGAATTGGTCCGGATCTTCATTCCCTACTCATCTGAATACTGGTAGCTTGATCGCGCTCGCCATACTGAACCGTGGAGGTGGCGGAGGTGGAGTGGATGGAGATGGAGGTTGGGGGGGGGGTGGTGAAGTGGGTGGTGGTGTGGGTGGAGGTGGTAACCATAGAATTCTCTAATTTATCAAACTGATCACGCTTCTCAAAGAAACCTTCGCGAGCTCATCCTCGCTCTCCCGCAAGGGTGAAATTAAGGGATTGTTTTCTAACTCTTCACTACTTCCGCTTCTGTAGATCTTTCTGCTCCACGTAGTCCCAAACATTAATTGATTCACATAACTTGCTTTTCACACAATAACATCTTAATACAAGTGTTCAAAGATTTAACATACTTACCTCGTGTTCCCTTGAGAAAACGTCACTCTGACTTGCTGTAGTTGATGGTCATGTCTACTGCGAACTCAATAATAAATCCTCCTATTATTTAGTCGAGCCAGTGGTCCACAACTTGCGCCATCTTCTCTTCTGAGGCTTCTAGTCTGCACACTAGCTCCGGAGTCCACACTATTGGTTTGTCGAGCCTGCACCTTCCCTGGTTGTATGCTAGGTTTGCAATCCACTCATACAACTCAGATGGAAAATATGCAAAAAAAATTTCGTGGATTTCAGTGTATAAGTAGCAATTCAACCACTGCTCCTTAGATACTCACGGAATTCTGTTTTCCTGCACCGTGAACTTGTGAATCTTCTTGTCTAACCACTCTTCAATTTCTTTCTTTGTAGGGTTCCAGTGGCATGACGTCAGACATCCTTTATGCAGATTCCGATCCCGACAATGGAACCATTTTTTGGCTTAGTGGGGCTTGACCTATGTTCAGAGGTGATTTAGCTAAGCAAATCCTGGTACTATTGGCCCTTTGGGCAATAGTCCACGGAGTGTGGACTGAGGTCTCACCCGAAGTAGTATGGGAGGGTGCTAGAACTAGGTTTCCGCACCCTTGGGATGTCTGATGGGCTTCTGAAGGTCCACGGCCTGACTTGTCGCTGAGTGCACTTACGATCCCTTCATGACCTGTGGTGCGGCTTCCATGCAGCCCTACTCGGGGTGCGAACCGTATAATACCCAAGTTCCTTGCTATTTAAACAATTACTTAACTTATGTGTGTGAGATTTATGGTTATTTCAGCATAATCATCAATCATATTTGTGCGCGCAATACATAAATGGATATAAACATAAAGAAGGTAATGCACAACAATTACATAGAATTAAGATAGACTTCTCTTTATTAGCTTCTTGTTCCCGATTACATACTTGACTTTGCCTTGCGCACTCAGCTGCGGGGGTTCGCGCACTCAACTGTAGACTCTTCTAGGCCTTTGCGCACTCAGTTGCAGAGCCTCTTCCTACTACTACAACCCAGGACACTTAGAAATCTACTCTAAGCTCGAACCATTCCTTCACTATTCTCTCTACTACTGACTCCCCTTTACAACTTAGAGCCTTGCTCTATTTATACAATCCCATGGTCTGCGGACCATGGGTAGGCCGATTTTACACTACTTTACAATACAATTCTTAGGGAGGACAACCCTATGACTCAATTGTACACTTCACGCTCCGCGCCCACAATTCACGGATTTATACACCATCTTTGACCAAAACTTGGGCTTTGAGCCCCAAAAACTTGTTGTGGGGGGATTCTATGCCCAAAACTAGGCTCTCAATAAGAATACCTTGAAGAATAGATACCCCATTCCATGCGTAGATGAGTTGATGGATGAGCTTAGGGGAACTAAATACTTCTCTAAGATAAATCTGCGTTTGGGGTACCACCAAATTCGCATGAGGGAGCAGGATATTCCAAAGACTACTTTTCACTACCATTATGGACACTTTGAGTTCTTCGTGATGCCCTTTGGGCTAACTAATGCTCTAGCCACATTCCAGTCCTGTATGAAACACATGTTTTGTAAATAACTGAGACAATTTGTCCTAGTTTTCTTTGATGACATACTCAGTTACAACAGAACATGGGAGGAGCATCTTCAGCATTTGGAGGAGGTGCTTCACATACTTGACGAGAAACAACTGTATGCAAAGTTGTTCAAATGTGAGTTTAGGCTAACAAAGATGTGTAACTAGGGCATGTGATTGGGGAGGATGGAGTTAAGGTGCATCAAGAGAAGATTAAGGCAATTCTAGATTGGCCCACAGCTAGGATCGTGATGGAGCTGAGGGGTTTCCTGGGAATTTGTACATATGACAAGAGATTTTGAGGGGGTTCTCACAGCTTGCAACACCTCTTATGAATATGATGAAGAGGGGAGATTTTGTGTGGATGTAGGTGGCAGAGGAGGCCTTCACGCGCCTCAAGAGGGTCATGAGCAACTATCCAGTCTTAGCTTTAATAGATTTCACGTGGCCATTTGTGCTAGAGTGCGATGCATCCGGTGAAGGTATTGGGGCTGTTTTGACACAGGGGGGCCATCTTATTGCATTTGAGAGCAAGAAATTGTAGCCTCACGAATGATTGTACTCTATGAATGACAAGGGGATGTTGGAAGTGTTGCATGCATTGACCAAATTCAGACAATATTTAGTGGGCAACTGATTCAAAGTGAAGATGGATCACAATAGTCTTTGCTTCCTCCTTGAGCAACAATCTTTAGAGGAGAGGAAACATAAATGGGTGAGTAAGCTCCAAGCTTACTACTTTGAGATAGAGTATGTGAAGGGAAAACATAACGCAGTAGAAGATGCCCTATCTAGGTGACCTGCAACGTCGTCTTTGATGGATGTCATGTAGGATTGGAAGGCTCAAATATTGGTTGAGTACTCCAAGGATAGGCAGGCTTGCGACATTTTGGATGGAATGCACCGAGATGACCGATTCTAGGAGATGGGCGATGTGATATACTACAAGGATCAGATCTATTTAGTGCCAGGATCTCAGCTGAAGGAAAGGATCATGCAAGCAACCCATGATTCTCTACTAGCAGGGCACCCAGGTTTCCTTAAGACATATTGTCTTGTCAGGGAGAGGTTCTATTGGCGGGGACTTAAAGAGGATGTGCTAAATCATGTAAGGGAGTGCGTGGATTACCAGATAAACGAGGTGGATTTGAGTCACTTGGTCGATTTTCTACAACCGCTTCCCATTCCAGAGAGGAAGTGGGAGAGCTTATCCATGGATTTCATCATGAGACTTCTGACAGCACAAGGGTGAGACTACATCTATGTGGCGGTTGACAGATTGACCAAGTTTGCCCACTTCTTCGCTATTTCGTCGAGATCTTCAGCTTCCTAGGTGGCCCAGTTATTCTTTCGAGAGGTTTTATGGTTGCATGATCTCCCTAAGACCATTGTGAGTGACAGGGACAATAGATTTATGGGGGATTTTTGGCAGGAGTTGTTCTGGTTAGCGGGTATAAAACTTACACCCATCACCATCTTTCACCTCCAAACCGATGGGTAGATAGAGATTGTGAAAAAATGGCTGGAAGGTTCTTGCACAACTATGTGACTAGACAAGAGAGAGCGTGGGTTAAGTGGCTACACCTCGGGGAGTTCTGCTACAACAGGACTTATCACATGTCCACTGATATGACTCCTTTCCGATCACTTTATAGGTATGACACACTTTCTTTTTCTAACATGTTGTTTGGACATAACAGGGCCCCAGGGGAAAAGGATTGGGTTCAAGAGAGCGAAGAGATTCTCCAAGCTCTCAAGAAAAACTTACAGATGGCCCATAATCAACAAAAGGTATATGATGATAAACATAGGGTGGAGAGACACTTTGAGGTAGGGGACATTTTCTACCTACGATTGCAACCATACAGGCAATCCTTGCTCAAGAAGAAGGGAACAAAGAAGCTTCACCCATGGTTTTATGGGTCGTATAAGGTGGCCCGGAAGGTGAAAGAGGTGGCCTATGAATTAGAGTTGCCTAAGGAGAGCCAAATTCATAATGTGTTCCATGTTTCATGCCTGAAAAAGGCATTGGGACAACATATTACAATAACAGTTGAGTTGCCTCCCTTGGATGATGAGGGGCACTTAGTTTTGACACCTGAGATCATATTGGAGACCCGGGAGAGAAAGTTGAGAAAAAGGGTGATCAGGGAGTACCCGGTCAAATGGAAGGATCTGCCAGGAGAGGTTGCCACGTGGGAGAGTGAACAAATCTTGCAACATCCAGTTTTGCAGTTGCTTGGGGACAAGAAACATTTGGGAGGGGAGGAC
Organism: Pinus taeda; assembly: GCA_000404065.3. Lineage (NCBI taxonomy): Eukaryota > Viridiplantae > Streptophyta > Pinopsida > Pinales > Pinaceae > Pinus > Pinus taeda. Next base: position 88,413 of record APFE030820509.1, on the reverse strand, counting down.
AACAATGTCCCTTCCTAATTATTTTCCCAAGATGAGGAGAAACCATTTTTGGAAATTTTGTTATTTTTGGCTTAATTCAATTTTGATGGAAGAACTTAGGAGAATGGGGGTCGTTGTGCCTTTTAGTGGATTATGGGGGCCACTTACCCACCCAAAATACCCACCCCTTCGGGGTAGCTCGATTTTCCTAAATGGGGGATCAGAATATTTGATGGGACCCACATGGGGCCCAAGGGAGCAAGCATAAATAGAAGGAAGTGAGCAGCATTTGGGGACTTTTGATGATTTGAGAATTCATTGTTGCTTTGGCTGTTTAGCTAAGCTACAAGTGCTGTTCAGCACAAGAAATTCCCAAGGAGTGAAGCTCATCCCTCTCTTCTGTGGAATTAGAGTGCCACCCTAGGAGGGATTTATTTTCCATTGGAGCTAATGAGAAGATCACCCAGTATAGGAGTATGTTGCCTTGGCCAGCAAGGATGCAGTTTTGGGAGTAGCAGGGACGCAATGGAAGAGACTGCGTGTTGGGTGGAGCAGTAGAGCCTGGGCATTCAAATGTGAAGGTTTCTGGAGGTATTCTCATCGATATTCCACTTTGAAAAGGAGAAATTATAGTAGGAAGGAAAGCAAAATACTCAGGTCAAGCTGTTGGTCGAAGGGTCTGTGTCATCCTCACCCAGGACTGCACAGTCACTAGTGGGGGTCACTTGGAAGGAAGCTTAACCGGAGGATTGGGGAGCTAGGTTGTGGGGAAATTGTTGGGAGCTTTGGTTTGGGGGAGATTTCCTAACATTGTGGCAACGATTTACAACAATTCCATTTACAGGCAATGATTTCCAGTATTGGAGGAGGGCCAATCCCCAAGGTGCTGCATTTGGTAGGTCAAAACCATGGAAGACCCTTTCTAAGTTTTTTCTAGTTTTTTAGAGAGGAGTACATTCCCAAAATTGCAAAAATTGCTGGGTTTTTTTGAGGGGGTAAATCAGAGCTTGAAGTCATCCAACAATGTAGATTTGAGGGGACAATGCAATTCTACGGGGATCAACGAATTCACAGCAGCTGGGGACTTATGTATTGATCACCTGAGGCTTGTAGCTTGCCTTGTGGAAGTCCAAGAGCACCTCATCCAACTTATATTGTACTCCGACATATTTGTTTAATGAAAAATGAGCTAGTGGGGTGTTTGATGAGAAATTTTTGTTCATGTGTTCATTACTGAATAAAATTTTATTGTGAATTTTATTACTTGTCTTTGTTGTCACTAAAAATATTCCATTACAAATATTACAAATTCTGCAAACAGTATCCTGATCCGAAATGTTCTCTTTGCTTGATGACTCCTCTAGGTACAATCAAGTTTTGGTAGCTGAACTAGATCGATTGAAGACAACTTTTAGAACTAAGTGGGGAACATTTGCCTTTCGACGCATACCTTTTTGCTTCATTAATTCTGGAGCCACATTTCAAAGGGCGATAGAAATTTCTTTCAGAGGGCTTATTGGTCAAAGTGTGGTAGTATATATGTACGATGTGACTGTATTTTCGAAGAAGAGATCAGACCACCTCCATCATCTGAAGTAGATATTTGAGCGTTGTAGAAAGTATGAAATATCCCTTAATCCCAAGACAAGTGTATTTGTGGTATCAGAAGGAAACCTTATTAGGCACATTATTACTAAAAGTGGTATCATTATTAACCTGAACGCTGAAACCTATTGCACAAATTTCGGTTCCAAGGAGTAAGAAGGTTATGCAATGTTTCTTGGGTAAAATCAACTTTCTTCGCAAGTTTATTTCATATTTTTCCCAGATAGTCAAATGATTCCAAAATATGGTAAAGAAGGATGTAGGGTTCAAAGGGAACCAAGAAGAAAAGGAAGCATTCAACCGTATCAAGAAGGCCATTGTTGGAGCTCCTTCTCTTTATAGCCCAAACTTGATCAAATATTTCATTTTGTATACCTTTTCTTTAGATTCGTCACTAGCGTCTTGCTGACAAAGAAGGATAGTAATGGTGATTATATACCCATATCCTTCATGACTACCAACCTAAAAGGTTCAAAACTCAGCTACCCTAGCATAGATAAACAAGTATATTAGTCTACAAAGTTGTTAAACACTTCTGATCATATATCCTGAAAATTCACATGAAAGTGTTTATGCCTCATCCAACTGTTAGGTCATTGTTCATTCGACATGAATTGGGGAAAAGAAGATCCAACTAGATGACCTTTCTCCAGGAATATGTCTTGGATTTCAAGCCTGTGCACATGCTCAAAGGATACAAGTTATGTAAATTAGTCGCTGAAGCTACTGATTAGTTGGACGAAGAATCATAAAGATGGGATCATGAGATCGAAATGCACAAAAATGACTTCACATTAGCACATGATAGCTCATCTTGGTATACTGATGTAAAGTAGTATTTAGGACAAGGTACCTTTCCTTCTACCTTGCCCGCGAAACAAAAGCGAGCTATAAGGCTTAAAGCTGCATCTTATCAACTGATAGAAGGTAATATTTTTCGTAAATACAACAATGGCGTATTTCTAAAATGTTTAGAATTCGATTAAGCCCAAAATGTGTTGAAGGAGCTACATGATGGGCTAGCAGGTGGCCATTATGCCAGTGATACTACACATAAAATTATGAGAGTTGGTTTCTATTTGTCTACCTTGTTCAAGGATGCCTACACATATGTGAGAAAATGCTTAATCTGTCAAAGATGTGCTAGAAGGGAATCATGGTTAGCTGCACCACTCTAATGTATAGTAGTGGAAGAACCTTTTCAACAGTAGGGGTTGGATGTCATTGGAGAGATCGTGTCACATTCATCAAAATAACTCAGGCACATATTCACGACCATGGGCTACTTCACAAGGTGGGTGGAAGTTGTTCCTTTACGTCAAATCAACGAGCAGGAGGTAATATCTTTTATTAATTAGCACATCGTAACCAGGTTTGGTGTTCCCACTTCCCTCGTATTTGATAATGCTACTTATTTTTCATCTTCCAATTTGTATGATTTTGCTTTGGAAAATGATATCTTTTGAAATATTCAGCTAATTACTACACCTAAGGAAATTTCTAAGTAGATTTCACCAACAAGAACCTAATCTATATTATCAAGAAAACCTTGTTGTCACACCAAAGAAACTAGCACAACACCTTAACTAACGTCCCGTGGGCTGACTGCATCATCCCTAAACCATCTCTTGGAACTTCCCTTTATTTACTAGGGTATGCGAAAGAAGCCATCTTGTCACCAAACTTGTACCTACCGGCCCTCTAGTCATCGCAAGAGTCTTAGGGCATGCCCTGTCCTACCATAGAAAGTCGAATTGACACTCTGCTCAAACTTGAGGAATAGTGACAAAAGGGTAGAGATAATTTTTTTTGTACACCAAAACTGAATCAAGAGATGTTTTGATAAGAAATCCATAGGTAGCAACAAATTCAATGTATGCAATCTAGTCTTGAAGTGGGATAAATCCCATAAGGAAAAAGACAAGCACACAAAATTTCAAGCCCTGTGGATTGGACCTTTCAAGATAAGGAGAAAATTAGACCACAAACCTACCATTTACAAATTCTAGAGGGAAGGGTTGAGTCCCTTCCCATGAATGGCCAAGACCTTAAGTTTTACTTCACCTAACAGCTCTCATAGCTGCTCCCCAATCCCTATAACATAGTTTCCTTTTCTGTTTCCTTGTCATTTATGAACTTAGCTCCTAGTTGTATCTTCACACTTTTTGTTTTATCCTTGCATCTAACTCTTTTTTTCTTATGTCATTTTAGTCATGATATCTTAGTTCATGAATAAAGGTTTTAGCCCAAATAAATAATTCCTTAACATTACTCAAATTGAATTCCCTCTAGAGTTATGGTAACTCCTATGCCAATGACTGAACTATACTCTTGTCTATGCTTGTTCTTTAATCTTTAATATCTCTAAAGTCACAACCAGGGTGAGATATGGAGATCGATCTTGGTGGGGAACTCTGGTTATCTAAGGCATCCTATATTTAATAGTAATAGCCTCACTCTTGACTTGGATGTATAGTTTGGAAAATTGGTTCATACTCATTTACTCTAAAATGGGGAAAGGAAAACCACAATGGGTAACACACATTTCATGAAAACAATAAAGTATTTGAAAAACCAGAAACAACCTCTCTTGCACGTAAAATAAGTTGGGATCCCTCATCTTCCCTGGAAAAATGAATGCCTAATAAATAAATTCTAATGAGCATATAAGAAATAAATTTAAATAAAGGGTAAAGGATTGGGAAAGGCTTATTGGACAAAGAGTTGATGCAACGACTCTGTCGAGGTACTGTTCAGGCTCGCTAGCAATAGAACAACGTTTGTGATTTCTAGGGAGTGACTCCGCCGGGGTACTGTTCAAGCTCACTGGCAATGGAGAAACACTAGAGACCTATAAGCGCAATATAAAAACCTTTACAAATCATATATCATTATCCAGACCCCTATTTCAAGTCATTGGGAACATCATTTATTTTTGTGTTTGATAAGCTAAGTCGAAGTAGTGAGGTGCTTCTGATCAATACTAAGGTAACATGGAGACGTAAGTGGGACCTATGAGTTTGGGACAACACACTCACAAGGATAGACTACACTATAAATCAAGGACAATAAGAGGCATTGAGGTTCTTTTAGTGAATCACCAATTGTTGTAGCCACTAGAACAACCCCAAAAAATTGACCCTTTCAAAAATCTGGAGCCCCCTTATTAGACTTCTATCCTCTGTCTACACCTTAACAAGTTTCTGCATCTCGGAAAAGGGTCAAGTTTTCCTTAGGTTCTTGAGAAAATCTCAAGTCACAAACTCTAAAGTTTAACCCTCTCAAGGTCACAAGTAACAAAGAGAGACTTAGGGTTTAAAATTGTGACCTGCGACCCCCCTTCCAAGCAACTATGTTGGCCCAAGTCACCAATTCGTAAGATCGTGGGGCACACAACTCATAAAATCCAAAATTCTATGACTTTGTGACCCTGTGAATTGCGACCTATGTTGATCACCAAGTATAGCAACTAGGTCACACAAAATCCATGTATGTGACTTCCCATTCCATGACTTTGCCTACTGTGTGACCTCGAAGACCCCAAAAAATTTGAAGTCACATGGTCGCAAAATTTTAGATCCTGAATTTAGCAACATCCTATATGATGTAACCTTACAACCTCCTAAAAACCTTGCATGTGCGACCAATTTATAAATAAGGCCCTTTCCCATTATTCATTTGTTTGTTTGATTGGAGCACTCAACGACAGAGGGACTTAACGACTAAGAAGGCACGTGAATCCTCTCTAGGTAGGCATCCTTTCATTTCCCTTGTAATAATTCTTATTGCCATGTGACTGCATCTAATCATGGACTTTGCATATTCCTCTTATGGTAGGGTTTATCTGCCTCTTTGAGCCATTGCTAAGCCCATTTCACCCTAAAACCCTCCAAATTCTTTACCTGTCTACTTAGCTTCCCATTTCTCAAGCCCTAAGCCCCATCTGAAGCACATCTTCCTTGCTCTCAACCACCTTTGTTTCTCAAGCCCTAGTGAGGTCCAATTTCCCAACTCAGGCCACAAAATTTTCATCTAAGCTGCTGAAGGAACCAAGTCGCGCTTGAAAAAAGCATAATAGGGTCTACCCTGAAACCCCACGACCTATCTCAATTTGCGAGCCCACAACTTAACACATGTTGTGACCTTGCGACCTACTCGATCTGCAACCTTTGCATTATAGTTACCCTACAACCTTGCGAATGTATCTATACTACGATCTAGTGACCTTCAGCTCTATCTACTAGTCTAGTCACCAAGTTGTTCTTTTCCTCCCCTTAGGTTTTGCGACCCCTGTGTCTGTGTGACCTGCGACCTAGCCTTCAGACCAATTTCTAAGTTCAAACTGCTTATCTTATCCCCCATATTGCTCCATTTAAGGTCATTCTTCTGATTAATATTATTTATGTAGTAATTTTCATCTTGTGGTTGCTTGTTAGAAATGCTAGGTGACACTGATTTGGATTTTATATCAATTTCATCTTTCTATAGAAAGATGGTGCCTCCAGTGGTCAAGTCATCTCGCAAAAGTGTTGAGAGAAACCTCCAAGAAGTTCCAAAAGGATTGCCACCACAAATCTACCAAGACACGACATGAAACATTAATAAGACCACCAAGATCTCATGGTTCGGTATATGATTTGTATTCCCTAAGAAAAACATTCCTCAGGACCAAGAGGAATTCAAAGTATACATTAATATCAAGAGGTCATGTCTTCACAAAGTAGTCGTGCATCCACCAATCTTCCCATGTGTAGAAACCATCGACTGGATACTACAAAAAGTAGATATAGAATGATGGTTTATAAGGAGCCACATGGGTGAAGCTTTCACTTATTTAATTACTACAAACATTGTTGCCTACTACACACTACCAAATAAAGGGAACATTTTCAACACTAGATGGGTGTTAGATTTCTATATGTCAACTAAAGATATCCTAAGATCATCGTGGCAAGAACCCTCCAAGTTCCAGGTCAAGAATGATCAGATTTAAAGAACAAAAGGCCTTAGGAAGCTCTATCGACTTATGAAAACAATGATGAACCATTTATATGGCAGGCTAGATATCAACACCTTCCTTGGGACTTGGGTAACTATCATGTACACAATGGCTACCAGGGGAACTATTTTCAACTAGTCAAGCATTATGGATTCAACTCTGAAGACCAATATATAGGAAACTAAGAAACCGCAAAAGGACCAACCATCATAATTTTATATGGCATCATATCTCTTAGATGCAGTATGTGCAAGATACGATGTTGAGGTCTATAGCTATAACCGTATCCCCAAGGCAGCGGAGGCTGTGCACCTTCATTACAAGATCTTCTAGGATCCAGGATATAAGAGTATGCATGAAATCACTTTTGATTCATTCATCATTCTGTTTTACCATTTTCTCTTCAGAGTGGAGGTTCGTTGCATGTCTGAGAGGGCTAAGCAAAAAATCATTAGAGTGTCCGACTAGTTCCCCATTCAGGAAGGCACATTCATTAGAGTTTTTGGCTCATATAAGGCTCCTCATGCTCTCCCCAGGATAATAACGTATAGGATTCTCTTGTAGGATGTTTTCTATTAGATGACCATGGGCTTCTCTAAAACATTGCATAAGGGAAAGAAAAATTCGTGGCTAGATTTCCTTTGACTATTGGAGCATATGTTATCACAAAACCAGTACTGATGGCTGCTAATCAGTAAGACCTTATGTAACTGTTTCAGACCAGACTTTTAGCTAGGGATTAGCCTCCCTAACCTGAGAGGGCTCTCTCAAAAATAAACTATTGATTTATCTTTAAGCACAAAGAGGGCTAACTCTTGAAATGAAAATTTATTAAACTTGCTGGTTGGACAGACTGCATAACATTTCTACCATTGGGCTCATGGAGTCAAACATCTCTTAGTAAACTATTAACTGTTCATTCATAGAAGCCAGGGCATGTAATGTTTAAACATTCAAGACATTCATCAAATAACCATCAACTGATAAGTACACACAAGAAGTCTGAGCACTAGGTGAATTCAGAGTGATTGTGTACCTAAGGAGCTGTAAAACATGAAGGACAAGAACCTCAACTTACAAGTATACACAGGAAGTCTGAGCACTAGGTGAATTCAGAGTGATTGCATACTCATAAAACTGCAAAACTTACATTTGGTAAGACAAAACCACCAACATCTTGAGCATTTTAACACATTATGAATCTTGGGAAGAATAAAACAGTCTTTCTATTACTGTAAAAAGCTTTATACATAAACCAATAAAAACTCTGTCTTTTGCATAAGTATCCAACCTCTTTTACATCAGAGTTTTTCCTATATATAGGAAAACAAAACTAAACTACCTTGAGTCTCCTCCTTCAGCATGAGGGGAGCTCGAAAATCTATCATTAATTGCCTTATCTTATATCTAAACTAACTTATTAAATACAAAGGTATTGTGCTTTAAACACAAAGAGTCCTATTTCTATTGAAACTCTAATTCTATCTCTTCGTATTTTGATTCCTTTCCAGGTCTTCAACAGCTGTCTCCTTTATTAAACTTGCTGGTTGGACAGACTGCATAACATTTCTTCCATTGGGCTCATGGAGTCAAACATCTTTTAGTAAACTATTAACTGTTCATTCATAGAAGCCAAGGCATGTAATGTTTAAACATTCGAGACATTCATCAAATAACCATCAACTGATAAGTACACACAGGAAGTCTGAGCACTAGGTGAATTCAGAGTGATTGTGTACCTAATGAGTTGTAAAACATGAAGGACAAGAACCTCAACTTACAAGTATACACAGGAAGTCTGAGCACTAGGTGAATTCAGAGTGATTGCATACTCATAAAGCTGCAAAACTTACATTTGGTAAGACAAAACCACCAACATCTTGAGCATTTTAACACATTATGAATCTTGGGAAGAATAAAATAGTCTTTCTATTACTGTAAAAAGCTTTATACATAAACCAATAAAAACTCTGTCTTTTGCATAAGTATCCAACCCTTTTTACATCAGAGTTTTTCCTATATATAGGAAAACAAAGCTAAACTACCTTGAGTCTCCTCCTCCAGCATGAGGGGAGCTCGATATCCTATCATTAATTACCTTATCTATATCTAAACAAACTTATTAAATACAAAGGTATTGTGCTTTCAATACATAGAGTCCTATTCCTATTCAAACTCTAATTCAATCTCCTCGTGTGCATGATTCTCTCTTGATCTTTGACACTTGTGCTATTTCTGTAGTGGTTGAAATGTATTTGAGAGGCATTCACTGAACGAGCTGCCTTGGATTCCAACTGTGCTGATGACTCATTAGCTGGTGAAGATATATACTCTGTTTTCACGGTCCCTGTTTTCCTCAATCTGCTCGAATATATAACAGCATGTTTGAAGCCTTTAATAACCCCTGGTATGTACCGCTGCTATGTTTCTGATGTGCTGTAGGCAGGATTGATGGACATGTGTCTCTCTTTTCAAAAATAACTTCCCGCTCATGATAACAAACTCAAACTGTCTGTTCTGCGTTTAAAATCATTACCTACAGCAGTTTCGTAGCGCGCTACGAAACTGCTGTTTTATTTAAAACAGTTTGCCTTTTGTCTCGACCAGAACCTGAGAAAATCCGAATCTCATTTTATCCTTCATCCCTTTTAATTTCAACTTGAGGATGGATGCAGTGCCTGGGACATAGATCTCGCAATTTCTCTTCCTCCAGAATCCTTTGAACTAGATATCTCAATCCATGTCTTTGAGAATAGAGCGCAGGCTGTCAGCATAAAAGTTAAATAGAACAGAGCATGAAAAAGGATTTGCTGTCATATCCGCCAAGCTGCATAATTCTGGGTGGAAAGGAAGCTAGAACCATGGTCAGTTACCAAAAGTTCTGGCAATCCAAATTTTTGAATACTTAATATACTATTTTTCTTCAAGCTACATTCACAGAAACATTCTCGGGACATGCAGACTCTCAGCAGTGCATTGCATTTGGAAGGAGACAAGTCAACGCACCTCTGCCAGCTGGAAAGAGGCAAAATCCTGACAATCTTTACAACATGAGTAGAAAGGCAGTAGACCAACCAAAGTAACTTCATACTTAAAAGCAAGTATGTGGTTGACCAATAATGAAGAACCCATACCTTAACCATTTCTGTTTCCAACTTCCTTTCAGCCCAACTCACAAGGGAAAAGAATGATATAACAGATATATGCAAAGAATTTAAATATTTATTTTTGGAAAAGGAATTTGAAGCCAAAGCTCAAAACTCTGATTTCAGTTTGCAGTTTTCGACCAAAAGACCTCCTCAAAAGAAACTTACAGCTTTTGAAGCAGCAACTGCTTCCAAACGTTTCCATGTCATTTCACGCTGCTCTTGTATGCGTATTGCCTTTGTTTCCTCTTCATGGAACCTACGTTGGCAATCCTCGAAAAGATCCTGATCCATATCTATTAACATCTTTCTCACATTCCAAGTCAAATTGTGCACAAGTTGATTCTAGTGGTTTCTTATATTTTTCTCCAGAGAAGGGAAAATCAATGGCAATATTGCATATCGGTGTTGTGCCATCAAACTTAAAATTTGATCATTGTTCCACAGAAACAAAGCGCGCTCAGCCACCTGGAAGTGTGAATTGTTCAGGCAGCGCCCGATTTGTCGAAACAAGGGCACCATACACCTCTGAAACTTAGCTGCTTGGGTGATTCCCAAAACTTGCTCCAATTCTGCAAGAAAAAGCACCTGCTTCTGACTATTTGTGATAGGCCAGTACTTTAACAATCCCCTTACACGGTCGATTTGGAGCAAGTAGACTATCCAATTCTGCAAACAAAACCAAAAGCATATTTGAACGGTTGTTACGTCTTCTAAAACCTTGAGAAACAAGATATGCTGCTTATATTGGAAGAAGAATTTGAAGGATTCCAAATCTCTAAAGCGAACGCAGAGATGCCTCTGCTGCTCCAAATGCCATCGTATAGTTCACTTCCATGGTGTTTCGTAGCGCAGCCAGTGCAAAATATGAATTATGCGCTATGAAATCACTTGAACATTTTGTGCTGCGAAACTGCTAAAAGGGTTCATGTGCTTATTTGCAGACATTTAGCATCGAAATTTTGTCAGTGATAACAGCATACACCCTCGAGAGATTTAAATAAGTCGAAATAGAATCTGGAGAAATGAAAGGATACTACTTTGTGGATTTGAGTCATCGCATATAGGACCCAAGGGGGATTGTGGCAGCGCATTGTAAGAAAGCATGTTTCAATTGGTCATATGCTCACAACAAGAATTTCCATAAAGATAAAGTTAGGAATTGATATAATGCCATCAGTTAGTTAGGGTCAAGTGAACAACAGGAAAAGGAGGATGAGTAGGCCAAACAACCTCAAGAAAACATAAGCCTACAAGACATGAAAACCATGCTTAAAAGGAAGAAAGAGTAGAAAAAGACATGGGGGAAGCACAAAAGGCATAAATTTAGCAAAGAACAAGAAGACCCATCAGATGAGCAAGAGGAAGATGAGGATGAAGAAACCCTGGAGGAGAGAAACACAACCCTTTTCAAGAAAAAGGGACAAAAAGGAAAGAGGAGCTGAGACAATCACATAATTCAGGAGGTCAACATCCCGAAGATATCCAACAACAACAACAAGAGGAAGAAAGGAAGAGGAAGCAAGAGGAGGAAGAATGTCTGAAAAAGAAAGAAGAAGAAAGAAAGGCACAAGAGACCAAGCAGAAGAAAAGGCGTGAAGAAGAAGAGATGAGAAAGAGGAAAGAAAATGAAAAGTTGGAGAGAATTAAAAAAGAAGAATAAGATCTTAGAAGAAAACATGAGGAAGAGGAAAGAGAAAAGAAAAGATTTGAAGAAGAACATAAAAGAAAATTCGAAGAAGATAAAATGAGGTGGGAAGAAGAGGAAATGAAGAAATAACAAGAAGATCTCAGTAAGAAATCTAAGCTCAATCTCTAGCAACAACAGTAAGGATCTGAGATGCATATTTTTCTCCTTTCGTTGGATGTCCCTTCATCCACCCCAATTACTGATGGACACATGCTACACTAGTATTATAGGGACCTAACATGCCCATCTCATTAAAAAAATTGTTGTCCTCAAAGCTTGAGTAGTTCCTGATGCTTCTGTATAAAGTTCTCATCCTCCCATGTGGAATCTTCAGTGGGTAAGTTTTTCCACTTAAAGAAATACTTTGAAATTAATCAATTCCATAGATGTATAGTTCTTGTTTACGTGACTACTTCAGGGTCAAATATGATTTTTCCTTCTTCGTTAAGTTCTCACAACACTGTTTGAACTAGGATCTTGTCACCGATAACGTTCTTTAAGTAGGAAACATCGAAAACTGGGTGTACTCGGGAAGATGCAGGAAGCTCCAATTTGTATGCCACAGTACCAATTTTTTGCAACACCTTGTAATGACCATAGTACTTGGGTGATAATTTATTATCCTTCTTAGCTTGCTTGAGGAACATTTTTTTTGTATGATTGTAGCAGTAAAAATACCCAGTTGCCTACATCAAAACTTTTTTCACTGCGATGTTGGTATGCTTGTTTTTCATTTGATTTTGTGCCAGAGTGAGGTTATCCTTTAAGAGTTGGAGAACTTTTTTTTGATGATTGATGTGATCTTCCATTGCTTGAACCTTATAATTTTGTCTTAAAGATGATGTGATGGATGGTGGAATATATCCATAAAGTTCCATAAATGGGGTCATTTTTACTGCAATATGGAAGGAAGTGTTATACCACCATTCAACTAGAGGTAATCACTTGACCCATTGTGTTTGTTTATCAGATACAAAGCAACAAAGATATCCTTACAATTTTTTTTCACTATCTTAGTTTTCAGATTGAGGATGATAAGATAAGCTATGAGCTAATTGAGTAACAAGACAAAAAAATAATTTTATCCAAAAATTTCTAGTGAAAATGGGATCTCTGTCACTTACAATAATATTTGGGTTTCCATGTAGCTTTTGAATTGTTTCCATAAATGAAGTAGAAACTATATTGGATTTAAAAGGATGGGATAATGCACAAAAGTGTGCCTACTTGGTAGGTCTATCAACTACCACCATGATGACACTCTTTCATTCAAACTTGGGTAAACTTGTGATAAAATACATTGAGACCTCCTACCAACGCTGACTTGGAATGGCTAAAGGTTGTAAAAAACTCTATGTACTAATTTTCTAAACTTTATTTTGTTGGAAAACCAAACATTCTGCCGCAAACTTATGAATATGAAATTTAAGGCCATTGCAAAAAAAATCCTTCTTGACCCTGTAGAAAGTTTTAAAAAATCCCAAGTGCCCTCCTAAGGGGGAGGTGTGAAATTCCAAAAGAATCCTTTTTCTTGAGTTGATAATTCTTACAAATATATAAGCGATATTTGTACCATAATGAATCATTTTTCCAACTAAATGTATCAGGTGTATTGGGATCTTGCTGCAACTTTTGAATGAGTGTCCACACCTCTTCGTCATTCTTCCATTCATCCCTTGCTTTGGTTATCCAATCAAGTTGGATAATAGAAATGGAAAAAACCAATGCTTCCACATCCTCATCCTTTCTTGAGAGTGCATCTGCAACAAAATTTTTGCTTCTATTTTTTGTATTTGATTTCAAAGTCATAACCCAACATCTTTATGAGCCATTTTTTCTGCTCTTCTGAAGATAATCTTTGTTCCAAAAAATATTTAAGACTATCATGATCTGTTTTTACCTTGAAGTGTCTTCCCATTAGGTAAGGTCTCCATTTATTTAGTGCATGTAGTATTTTCAACATTTCCTTCTCATAAATAGGTTTGTGTAAATACTTTCCTTTGATTGGATGGCTTTCAAAATAAACAAGCCTTCCTTCTTGCATTAAAACAACAAGCCAGTTCCATTTCATGAGGCATCACATTCCACAAAAAAGGTTTCTATGAAGTTTGGCATAGCTAATACCAATGCTTGGCACATTTCCTCTTTAACATGTTCAAAGGTCTTAGTTTCTTCTGGAGTCCAAGAAAATGCATCTTTTTTCAGTAATGTTGTTAGAGGTGTTGCTATTATCCCATAATTCTTAACAAACATTTGATAATACCTTGTCAACTTGAGAAATCCTCGAGGATGCTTTATGGTTGTGGGGATTTTCCATTCCTTAATGGCTTTAATTTTGTTAGGGTCTACCTTAACACCCTCATGAGATACAATATGGCCCAATTTTTGCATATAATTATTTCTCCTCCAACATTTGAGTACCCTGTCAACATGTTGAACATGATCCTTCCAAGATGTGTTGTATATTATTATATCATCAAAAAGTACTAACACAATTTTTTTAAGGAAGGGTTTGAGAATGGAATTTATCAAACCTTGAAATGTGGAAGGTGCATTACTAAGGCCAAAAGGCATGACAAAAAAATCATAATGACCCTCATGATTTCTAAATGTTGTTTTTGGAATGTCTTAAGTCTTCATTCTAATTTGATGATAGCCTGAATGAAGATCCAACTTGGTGAAATAAATTGCTCCATGTAATTCATCCAATAATTCATCAACGACAACAATGGGAAATTTATCTTTAATAATGATCTTGTTGAGATCCTTATAATCTAGAAACATATGCCATGATCCATCCTTCTTGTGCACCAATACTACTGGAGCATAGAAATAACTTTGAGTAGGTTGAATTATACCAGCATCTAGCATTTTTGCAACCATACGTTCAATTTTACTCTTTTGGGCATATGGATATCTCTAAAGTTTGATATTTGGAGGAACACTCCCTGGAGTCAAATGAATAACATGATCGTGATCACGAATAAGTGGGAGGGCTTTGAGAGTCTCAAAAAAGTGGGAATGGTTGCCCAAGACTTTTTGGAGATATAGAGAAATAGATTATTCCAATGTTTGAACCTCAAGTGAGCATAATTATGCAATCACACCAAATTTTTATTTATTCAAAATATTTTACATGACATCAGAGTTAATTATATTTCTTGGTTTCCCTGTGGTACCCCTTAATTCAACTTCCTTTCCTTCCCAAAAAAAAATCAAGAAAAGTTATTGAAAATTGAAATCTATCATCCCTAAAGATTGTAACCATTGGACTCCTAGTACAACATAAACACCACCCATTGGAATGGAAAACATTTAACTATAAAATACATATTCCCCCATGGTTAGCTTGATATTATGGCACTTTCCAGAGAAATTTATAGTTCCTCTATTTGCAACCATCACTTGAGACTCTGGTGTTGGATATAGGAAGAAATTCAATTTATTGGATATCTTATAATCAATAAAATTATGGGTACTACCCAAATCAATCAACACAATTACCTTTTTCTTTTTGATATATCCTTCTATCTTAAGAGTTTGAGGAGTGGTAATTCCTTCTACTTCATTACAATATATGGTCAGATTCATTTCTTCTTTCTCTGGGGTTGGTTCATGGTGTATATCCTCCTCTTTTGTTGTTTCTTGTTCCTTTTCTTCCTCCTCTTCACAATCTATGTAGAATAATTTATTCTCACAAAACTTATGACCTTTAGTGTATTTTCTATCACAATTGTAATGAATCCGTTTTGCTCTTTTTTCCTCCAATTGTTGTGGCGTCAACCTTGTAGATTGTGGGAGGCTAGGAGCAACAACACTTCCATCTTTATAGTTGTGAGTGGTAGACTTCGTTGTTGCCATAATTTTTCTTTCAACATTTCTTGCTACCTTGAATTCCTTCTCTAATGAATCAGGTTCCCAAAGGCGAACCTCATGTTGGATGTTATCCTTCAAAGTCCCTATGAAGACATCAATCCTATGCTCGAGTCTGGAATATTAGTTACCCTGATATTCAATTTTTGGAAGTATTCAATGTGCTCCTCCATTGAACCCTTTTGTTTGAGATTTATCAATTGGCTAAAGAAGGTGTTGCTCATGTATCCTCATAATGTGCTATCGTTTCCTTCATAAAAATTGACCAAGTGACAAGCGGTTTACAAGAACAAAGCCATCGATACCATTCAAATTGTTTGGTTTCTAAATATAAAGATGCAGTGCGTACCGTTTGTGTGTGTTGCACATGATGGAGATCAAAATATTGCTCCATATGTAATATCTATGTTATTGGATCCTTGCCATCAAACTTCTTCATATTGATATTTGGAATGTGGTGGGTCTTAAACCCAACATTGGAGTATCTAAAATAATGATTAATGGTCCTTTTGTTCTCATCATGAGTTTCATGGAATACCTTTTCACCATTAGGAAGCATTTCTCATAGCAAATTTATCAAACCTTCCTTGTTTGTTTTTAAACCACTTATGTTTCCTTTTATTTATGCTTTTAAACCATCCATGTCACCTTTTATATCTGCTTTTAAACCATCCATGCCACCTTTTATTTATGCTTTTAAACCATCCACGTCACCTTTTATTTCTTCTTTTAAACCATCCATTTCCCCTTTTAATCCAACCATGTCCCCTTTTAATCCAACCATGTCCCCTTTTAGTTCATCTTTGGTTGCTCTTTGTGACAGAGAAATTTGTTGCACTTGGTTCATTAGACTGGTTCAGTAGAGTGAACTTGTACGAAGTTGCACATATCACTGTTTTGACCTTAGACCTTATTTGAGATGGAATTAATGAGCCTGCAAAAACCTTAACTTCCTCAACTCATATATCCGAAAATATAGCGAACCAAGATCTGAAATTCATACACGAAGTTCACCAAGATTTTGGCTTCACGTGGTTGCAATTTCAACTTCTAAAGCCACATAGAAAAAAAAATATAGCGAAAATTACAAGATTACCTATTTGAAGAAGTGAAACGCTAGAATCTAAAGCTATGATACTAAATGTTATGCAACCAGCTCACAAAATAGAAGAAAAGATAGATCAATGACTTAAAAATTAACCTCTTCAAGGGGGAAACTTCCTTTACATTACATAAATGAACAATTCTTAGATGATACAAATGATAATACCTCCTTTGTATATATAGGAGTCTAAGAGATCACAATATAATCGAAGCCTACATAACAATAATAATTTAAGGGCACAACAATAACAATAGTGGGATTCTATGGGGCATAAAAATAATAGCATGGTGGGTAAAATATCTCAAAATTTTAGAAGCTCCACAAGCGCGCACCCCTGCTTGGTCAACCTGCCAGTCTTGTTCGTGCTTCACCTTCGACGCCTTGCCATGGCCCCTCCGGAAGCTTCACCGGAGGCGGCCGCTACTCAAAAATCTTTCTCAGATCTAGTTAAGTCCTTACTTCCCCAGAGGCCTCACCCAACAATCTCCAAGTTTGTGAAGAAGCTCGATGTATTGCAAGAAGCCAACCTCCCTCCAACTCTGCCTCGTATGGCTGCTCTTGCCCTAGCAGAGTGAGGACTCGTTGGGCAATTTACTAGGCTCTAGCCATCGCAGAAAATAGTTCAAATATGGGTTGAAAGGAATTGGTGTAATAAAAATATCCATTCAATTTGGTGGAAAAGGGTGCTTCACTTTTCATTTTGAAACCAGAGAAGATAAAGACTTGATATTCAGGAATGGGCACTATTTCATGGATTCAATAGGGCTATATCTCAACAATGGACTCCGGATTTCGATCCCGAGTTGGATATTCCGAGTGTTGTTCCTATGTGGGTTTGGCTTCCAAATCTCCCTCTCCACTGCTAGGGAGATGAATCTGTCCGAGCTATTGGGAATGCTGTGGGCAGATACATTGACCGCAGTGAACCAAAAGACAATATGCAGGCTTGTGCTCGCATATGCGTAGAAGTAGATCTCGGCAAAGGACTTCCAGAGGCCATTAAGCTCAAGGTGGACAATTGGACCAACATTCAACAATTGGACTACGAACAGATCCCCTTCAAGTGTAAGGTATGTCATGAATATGGACATTTTGCTAACTACTGTACTAAATTAGTTGATGCAGAGAATACTCAACAAGATGAACAATGGGAAACAATTAAGAAAAAGAAAACAACCCCAAGTCAAACCCTGAAGCTGGCTCTGCTCATAATCCCCCCATTCCATCCTCCTCAACCCTCTCTAATCCATCCCTTCCTCTACTGGACCAGCCCCTTTCCCAACCTCTTCCTTCGTCTCCCAATCCTTTCCATATCCTCAGTCCCCCAGAGGACAATCCCCCCCTCCTGCGGCTCAAGTCAACATCCTTGAATCTCCTCTCCCTCTGATCATCTCCTCCTCTCCCCCTCCTGATCCACCCTCATCTAGAATTACCAAAAGTAACTCAAAGGAGCATGGTGCAACATTAAACACTCAAAAAAGAAATGGGCCAGGAAGGAAATCTGCAAAGCAACAGAGAGATGAAAATACTCAGAAGGATATAGATATGGGCACCTAGAATCCCCTAGAGTCCTACGTTTTGGGACAAGCGACAAAGATACAACAAGCAAGGAGCAGGGAGGGCGAGAAACTCTCCATAACCTCCACATGAAATTATGAAAGTACTCTCCTGGAACAGTAGGGGACTAGGGCACCCCTCCAAAATATTTGCCCTAAAATATCTAATGAATCAAGAGAAACCATAAGTTGTATTAGCACAAGAAACAAAGCAAGGGAAACAAGAAATGAAAAAAATCATAGCATACCATAAACACTACAAAGGCAACGTTTGTGAATCAAGAGGAACTTATGGGGGAATTGCAATGCTTTGGGACCAAAACATTTGGAGTCTCACAGCAGAAATAATCAATCAACATTGGATAAAGATTACTCTGGAGAACACATCAAATAATCAAAGGATAGTCATCTATAATGTATACACCCCACATCATTATAGAGACAAGGAGCAATGCTGGGGAACTCTCAAAGAAAATACAGATGAAGAAGATAATAATAACATTATTCTGGGGGGAGATCTAAATCTCATTTTGCACTCCAATGAGAAGCGAGGAGGTTGCTTCTCTTCAGACCCCTACAAAAACCAGGTGGAGACTATGGTGCAGGATTGTGACCTTATTGATGTTGTCCCAAAAAACCGCAGATTCACTTGGAATAATCACAGGCTAGGGAAAAATAATATTATGGAAAGATTGGACAAAATCCTGGTGAATGTTTCACTTCTCTCCACTTTCTTTACAGCTTACACATTCATCCACCCCTTCACCGCTGCATATCATTACCCCATATCTCTGACTCTCTAAGCCCACTGCTCATTGGGACCTATTCCCTTTAAGTACAATCCTCTGTGGAACGACAACTCAACAGTCAAAAGTATTATTCAAAGTAGCTCGAAGCAACATATAGAAGGATCGCCAGGATATATCTGGGAAAGAAAAATCAAAAGAGTCAAATATGCTCTTTAAGAATGGGCAAAAAATTACTACATCGAGCCGAAAATAGAGAAAAGCGAGATCAAAGCCAAACTGGAGGACCTCCATAGCATAATTGAGGGGTGCAGATTTCAGCCAGAAGATAAAGATCGGGAAGATAAACTCTATTGCCAGCTATATCGTATCAATAGAGAAGAAGAGCAGAAATGGAGAATTAAGTCTAGGCAATTATGGCTGAAAGGAGGAGAAAAAAATTTGGCTTTCTTCCATAAGCAAACTACATCCCGAAAAATTAGGAACATCATAACATATATCTTTGATAGAGAAGGCAACCTACAAACCAGCCAAGGTGCTATCAAGCAGGCAACTTCAGATCATTATAGAGAACTGCTAATAGAATCTAAGAGGAAGACTATTCAGACTTGTTGTAATACCTTCCAAGTGGGATAAACAAAGAAATCAACGACAACTTGAGTAGGGAGATAGAAGAAGAAGAAATAAGAGGATCCATCTGGGCTCTCCAACCAGACAAAGCTCTTGGACCGGACGACTTTCCAATCTGCTTCTACGAAGCCCACTGGGGTATTATTAAAAATGATCTTATCAAAATGATGAAATGGATTCAATGCAAAGGGAAAATTGGAGGCTATACCAATTCCACCTACCTAGTCCTCATCCCCAAAGAGAATCGCCCTACAACCTTCTCCCTCTTCTGGCCCATCTCTCTTTGCAACTCCTCTTATAAATCCTCACAAAAATCTTAGCCACTCATCTCAAACCTCTTCTCCCTTCACTTATATCTAAAAACCAAGGTGGATTTTTGGCCAACAGGAAAATCTCTTATTCAATCCTCCTTGTACAAGAAGAAATCCATTCCAGCCATTCCAGAAAAGAGAAAGGGTTAATCCTAAAGCTAAATTTGGCGAACGCATTTGATAGGGTAAGGCACTCCTTTCTTATCGCTGTCCTTAAGAAAATGGGTTTTTCTAAGCCCCTCCTTGATCTCATCAAAGCCTGCATTATGGGGCCTTGGATTTCCCCCCTTGTCAATGGTAGACCTGGACCTCCCTTTCAATATTCGAGAGGGTTGAGACAAGGTTGCCCTCTCTCCCCTTACCTATTTGTCTTGATGGCGGAATCCTTTAGCAAAGCTCTAGATTACAAGAGGGAAACTAGTCTCATCACTGGCATAAAATTCGAGAATGGAGTCAAAAACATAAACCATTCCCTATTTGCAGATGACACTCTGTTGATAGGAGGGGCTTCTGTCACAATAGCTCGTCGTTTCAAAACTCTTCTAGACAAATATATGAGTTATTCAGGAGGCATGATAAACCATTTAAAAAGCTACATCTATGGTTGGCATGTAATAGCCCAAACCCTTCATAGTATAGCCAGCACTTTTGGGGTCCCTTGCAAATTGAATTGGGAATGTTTCACCTATCTGGGAATGCCTGTGAGCATTGGGCCCTTAAAAGCTGAAATATGGGACACAATTATAGACAAAATGAAGAGGAAAGTGCACAGTGGGGTTCTACATGGCTTAACCTGGCAGGCCACCTTGTTCTCCTAAAATCAGGGCTCTCATCTCTTCCTCTCTACCAATTCACTCTAATGCAGGCCCTAGCCATATTCCATAATAAAATGGAAAGCATTCTTCATCATTTTCTCTGGCAAGGGGGAAAAAACGAAAAAAAGAAGTACAATCTTGTTAGCTGGAAGCAAGTAATTCAAGGATAGGATTGTGGAGGATTCAGAATCAGATCCCCCAAGCTCCCAAATTTAGCCTTTAGAGGCAAGATCGTGTGGAGACTAATCAACAAGCAACCGACATGGTGGAAAAAAGTCCTAGAAGTTAAATATCTAAACTGCCCAAGGCAACAAATTTTGGACTGTGAAATATCCACTGGAAGCAGTTCAAAAATTTGGAAACTATGCAAAAAAGTAATCCCCGTTTTGGCCTAAAACACCTCCAAAGTTCCCAAGGGAGGCAGTAGTATCAAAATTGGTGCAGACAAAATTATGGGGAATCAATCTATCAATAGTCAACCAGGTACAAACAAAATCCTTCTCTTTCTTTACAATAAGGGAATTCAGTATCTGGACCAAATCTCGCAATGGGACACCCATTCGCATATATGGATGGGATGGACTTTTCCACCCATACCCTCAGATCTTAAGGAGAGCTTTGAAATCCTTCAAACTCATCTCCATAGTATTGCCCCCATAATTAAAAATTATATCGACAGTTTTCGTTGGAATCCTACAGGCTCCAACTATACAATTCAAGCTGGCCACCATTACTTATGTAACAAAGAATATCCTGCTCCTGCTTGGACTCATTGGAAAACTATATGGAAATATGAGGCCATCCCCAAAATCAACTTCTTCATCTATACCCTCTTGAAAGGGAAAATTATCATTGCTGATAATCTGCAAAAGAGAGGTATAGCAGGACCTTTGCGATGCCCAAACTGTAAAGAGGCAGAAGAAACCATCCAACATCTATTTATCACCTGCCCTTTTGCAATCTCTTGCTAGAAAGGAATATTTCCCAATGATCATCTTCCATGGAATTCCCAAAACTCAATTGGCAAGGTTCTGAATCTATGGAAGAAGAATTACCCTTGGCAGCATAAGAAGAATAATATAGCCAAGCGGGTTTGGGATGTCCTCCCCTATGCCCTTCTATGGAAAATTTGGTTGGCCAGGAGCCGTATGATCTTTGAAAACAAGGAAACCATCATAAGGAACCAATGTAGCAAGGCAAAAGGTTTAACATTAGAAACCATATCTTCCAAAAATCTGAAGAAAATTGATGTCGCTAGCCTTTGCATTAAGGAAAGGGATTTTATTGGCTATTTATTGGATAATATCAATCAGACTGTAAGTAATTCCAGCATCCCTAATCACAGTTGGAAAATAAGAAACAAAGAAGAAGAATTTGCAAACTGGCTCCAAGGCAACAATCTCCACTACCTCTTCTTTGATGGAGCTTCTAAATCCAACCTAGGAGCAACAAGTGCAGGCAGAGTGATCTACAATCCTAGTGGTAGCATTATAGCCACTTATGAATGGGGATTGGGCTCCTTATCCAACAATAGGGCAGAAGCTCTTACCTTCTACCAAGGTTTAATCCAACTCCAAAAATTTGGAATTAGAAAAGCACTGATTTTTGGAGGTTCTGCCACAATCATCAGTCTCATGGTTTGCAATCGAAAGGCATCCAATATCTTCCTTCGGTAAATGATTAACAGGTGTCAAGCTCTAACCTGTCAAAACATGGATCTTAGACTCTACCATGTGCTCCGCTCACTCAACAAAGAAGATGACACTCGTGCCAACAGAGCTTGTGGCAAACCCAAAGGAAATGTTCTTTGTAATAACACTGAATCCCATCATCATCTCCTATAATCTTCTCCCTCTTCATGATTTGTGGTAACTCTTCTGAATCTGTCCTCTGTAGCATCTTCATGTGATCCTCTGACAGATATCTGCACCTCCCATCCTATGCTAAATCTCAGATTAAGATCTTCTCTCCTCCCATCAGTCTCATCGCCTCTTCCACTCTACCCCGATTGTCTTGATTGCTTATCTCTCGTGACTCCCTCCTATTCTCTCTCATGATCCCGTGCCTCCTATTTCATGGTCCTCCTCCTTTAAATTCGAGCATTCCCACGCATTCCTGTGCTCTGTTCTATTCCCTTGTCTTCTTTACGATCCTCTGCTCCTGTTCCCCGATTCCCGGCTCTGTTGGGACCATGATCTCCACTGCCTCCCTAGCTCGCTGTTGCTCTCTGCTTCCCCCTCACCTGAATTCCCCTCTGTTTGCTTATCTGTGCTCTGTCCTCATCCCCTCTCTACGACACCTTCCCTTTTTCTCCCTTTCTTCGCCTCAGGAAGGTTACTCCCTTATTATTCTATCCACCTGACAGATCTCCTTTTTAGTTCTTCTACTGCTTTATCTTCATTGATAAGACGAAGCTCCGCAACCTTTCCAAGTCTTTCCTCTCCACGCAAAGCTCTAAGACAACTCCCAGCATCCACGAATGGAAAGATCTTAATATTGCCTACACTGTGCTGACTTATAGGTAGAACTGGAACAAATCCGTGTGCCTCAAAGACTGCTGGATGCCAAAATAGACTCTCATGCCAGACTAACCAACGAGAAATATGAAGCAGATATCAATCTATTTCTGCACAGAGTTTCCTCGCTCCAGACATAGTTTAACGATCTGGCCAACAAATGTAGCCATATCTAGGAATCAATCGAAATCCTGAAATACATGATGGAGAAAAGGAATGCACCCAACACCAGCTCTTCAAGTCTCAGGAATGCTGAAGTCGACATCAAACCAGAAAATTCAACAGCTTGCCAGATCAACCGTGTTAGCATAGATTAAAGATGTGTTGCAAATACTGCTTACTTCTGTCTCAATTTGTTATAATTTTTACTTTCTCTTGTTTTCCAAAAGTCAGAAATGATAGAAGAAAAGGGAAATTTTGTCTTCCCAATCATCTCCTTGCTTCGCCTTCGGGCTTAAAACTTTGTAGCACAGGAGCTCGACCTCCCAACCTTTTTTTGGAATACAAATAGCAACTGATTATGTAAAAAAACAAAAAAAAAAAATAATAACATGGGGGGTAAATGGACACAACAATAAAAATAAGGGGCTACACTAATAATAACAATAAGGGGCATACACTAGTATTATAGGGACCTAACAATGCCAGTTGGTAAAATTAGTTGGCTTGATTCATCATCTACTTCTTCATTAGCATATGAAATGGAAAAGATGGGTGAAAACTCAAAGGAGGTAATTAGCATTTCTAGTTCTACTCCTCATTGGGGGAATTTTGAGGTCTAAAATGGGCCTCATAAGGAAATTATAAAGTAATAGTTGAAATAGTAAAATAAGACTATATTACATCATCAAATTTTAGAGCGAGAGAAAGAAAGAAAAACTACTTTTTCAACTAGTATATTCAACTTGTCTCCCTATGGGTTTACTCAAATTTCGAGTGGGAACACTTGCTGGAAGTAGAATTTGATTCCTCATCCAAGGAGTACCCATGTTGCATATGACCTTGCTACACAAAAAAATGATAAATACATGAAAAACGTGATCGCAATCACGATTTTTCATGTATTTCTTATTTTTCGTGTAGAAGTGTCAATCTAAAGTATGCAACATGGGTAATTCTTGGACGGCGAATTAATTTTTTCATCCAATGAGTACTCTAGCTCGAAATTTGAGTAAACCATTAGGGAGATAATTTGAAAATACAAGTTGAAAAAGTAGTTTTATTATTTTATTATTTTTTTAATCTTTTTTTGACAACAAAAATGGTGAATCATCCCCCATGGTTGACATCATCATCTTGAATCCTATTGGTTCTTACAAATTTTATTTTGGTTGTAAATTTTTCTTTGGAGGTCCATTTTAGACCTCAAAAGTTAATGTCAGCGAATGTTGATAACACACCTTTTAGAGCTTTTGAAAAGCATACCAAAGGTATTGGTATGAAGCTTTTAACTCAGATGGGTTATGATGGAAGAGGCCTCAAAATCAATGGCCAAGGTATCAATAATCCTATAGAGGTGAAAGAAATACCATCATATGAAGGATTTGGTTATGATTATGGAGAAATTGGAGAGTGCTCGAAAATTGTTGAGGAAAAGAAATCATCAAGTGATGATATGTCACACCATGATGGTAGTGATGATAAATTTGTCTCCAAAGAGAGATGAATGTTCCAAGGGACATGCATAGTCCATTCCTCATAGTCAAATTCACAACCCAAAGGAAAGGTATAAGAGTCATGGGGATTTTATAAATGTTGGTGATTTTGATTATTTATTGGAAATGTTTCCTTGCACATTTTGTGATGCCACTGACCATTGTGTGGAAGATTGTAAGCAACGTAAGGTGGTGATCAAAAGAATGGATCAAATCCTTGGGACAAAGCATGAGGAATCTCTCCTTGTTATGAAGACTTCCTTGTCGATGGGCAAGCAATTTTTTTTTTTTTTATACCCATTATAGCATGAATGGGAACCATATTGAAAATTGCTGGAAACTCCATCTGGAACTTTGTCCTAAGAAGGAAAAAGAGGTCATACGATCCTTTGTAAGGAAAGAGACAGGTGGAAAAGTGGAAACTGATGTAGTTCCTAAAGAAACCTTTGAAGTAGAGTGGGTGCAGAAAGAGAACCCATAAGCCCGGGATATGCAAAGAATGAGTAGACTATTTTGTACAATTTGTTTGCTTTGTAAAATTGTAAATACTTGTTGTATATTCCCGTTTGGGTAGTTCGTAAAATGAAGTCACGTAAAATCACTTATATGAAACAGGTGTGTTTTCTTTGGCATGTTATGTTATATTGGCTTCATGATCAGTCAAATTGAATGGGACTTTTGGGATGAACATTTGTATTTCATCCAGTATGTCTATAGTTGTGTCAAGCACTCACTTATACAAGTATTTCAATCTGAAGCTTGTTTGTGAATTTTATATTTGGTAGATATTGTGCAGAAGATGACCATGATTATGTGGACAAAGCCAAGTATGTAGTTGTACAAGTCTAGCTTGAGGACAACAAAGAAAAGTGCAAATTAGTGCATGGAAAGCATTGAGTTGCTTATGATTTCCAGGTGGAAAATCAAGTTTGGGTTTAAGAAGGAAGGAGTTCAAGGTGAATTTTGTTTGAGCCAAATAAAGATGGTTTTGGAGAGAATGTTCCCATTCCATCCATTGAAGTTTTTGTTCTTGCATGTTTAAAGAATTGTGGCTTAATTCTTCACAACAAGATAAGGACTTCATGAAAATGAAAGGTGGAGTACCCTAATTGGGGGTTTTAAGGAACCAATTCAAATAGAAAAAGAAGGATTGGGATCAAGAAAGTTAATGATATTTTTCCTCATTTATTTGTTGAGTGAAAAAAGACTTTTGGAGGTCCAAAAGTTCCTAGTGGGGAGGTATGATCCACAGATAAAAAAAAATAGAATAAAAAATGAAAGTGCTCAGAATATTCCAAAAGTGGTGTCAAGTCGTACTGTTCATTGTCATGATTCTAATGATTCTTGAATTTCCTCAATCTAATGTCGTATGAAGAAGTTATGACATTTTGAAGTTTTTGACCAACAACTAAAAAGCCAACTACAGGGTTGACTAGGCTACTGACTGGGTAGTCCGTATAGTTGACATCATCAGTTGACTGTGCAGGGTACGGTTGGTAGCAGAACAATCAAGTCTTGACACATGGCATGTTCATATAGGTGCATTTGAGACTGTGTGGTTGGTTAGTATGGCCTGAGGTGGCCTAATCATACGCTACCACGTGGCCCAATGAGAGGGTGCCATGTGGCACCCCGAGATTGGTCAATTTATTTATAGTAGGCTCAAAGGCCTCGATAGGGTTCAACCCCTCGACCTAACATGTAATAACTTTGCGCCCTACCGTCACACCACATGTTAGTTCTTAACTGTATAGTTCACCGTTAAATTTAAAGTTTAATGGTTTATGCATTGGGGAGGAGGGGTCGCGTGGTTAGGTTCGGTCCCAGGTCACATGTTTACCCATATGCTCATGGAACATAGTGGAAGGAAGTGGGTCTAGGCACTTGGCCCTAGCCCTAGACCTATTGGCACACATACTACCACGATGAGAAGTTTGAGGGAGGGGCGAGGCACTTGGCCCTAGCCCCGGTCCCATCGGTAACAGTTACAACCAACGAAAGACAAGAGAGGGGGCTATGGTGGGGAAATAATTTGGCTCCGACCCTCAGCCATATTGACACCAATATGACCATGTCCAAATGAAAAAGAAGCTAAACCGGTGGGGGCGGGCAGTTGGCCCTGATCCCTGGCCCTATGGGCGCCATGTGGCCCTGATCTGGTGCATATGGTTATTGGAAAAATTAACGAGGAAAAAAATTACACTTTTTATGGTAGGAATCTCATCGGTCCTGGGAGAAATTTTCGCTCGACAAACTGAGAAAAGGGCAAAATTGTTGCATAGTTAGCAGGTTTTGCGAATTTGCAGGACAGATAACAGAGATTGGCTCGAAGAAGCATATCTTACTCAATTTTTAACCTTTTTGAGCGCAAAAAGAGCATAGATGGGGGTTTTTGAGTGTCCTGGACTTAATGGAAGCCTCAATATTATGATTTGAACACTTTATGATTGAATTTTTGCAGAATCAAGTCTTTTAGTGTTAGAGGTAGAGTTAGTTTTAAAGCAATTTAGAGGTGTTTTTTAGCATGGAGAGAGCCTAGTTAGAGGTTTTCCAACCTTCTATTTTCATCTACAACAGTTGTTACTTTTTTAGAGAAACTCTTTTCAGTATTTTCTTAATGTGTTAAGGAGAGAAGCCTTTTTTTAACTCTTCATAGTGAAGGAGTTTCATGTTTATGCTTTTTTATTTTAGGTGGAGTACAAGGACCTATTGTGTGAGAGTCCTTTTTATGTTGACATTTTCATGACTTGATGTTGGGAGTCATCTTTTGGAGTGAGAATTCTTTGTAGGATGACATTTATTTGTAGGAGAGAAAAGACATTCTACTGTCAACAAGTTGTATGTACTCATTTGCTGTTGAAATCAATATAGTGGTCTAGCTATTGGAGAAGGCCCAAAGATGTAGCCCAGGAGGGGTGAAATCTATCATCAAATGTTGGTTTCTTCTCTTCATGTTTATCATTTTGAGATGCATGTGAATTTGTTTCTCTTTTAAGTTCATGTGAAAACTTAACTCACATTCTTGAAGATGTTGTGAGACTTGTTTACCTTTAAAGACCCATTTTAATAACTTGCAAAGTGTCAAAGGATGGTCGATGTTTAATAGGAGGAGGATTTCCTCCATTTTTAGATCACAAATACTCTCCAGACATAGAAGACACATTGAGAAGTTTGAAGGTATAGATAAGAAGTTGAAAAGTAGATAATGAGAGAATCATTCAGTCACAGGAAAGACTCGCCAGGGCACAAGAGAAACAAGCATAGGTAAATGCAGTCATCCTTCAAAGCTTGTCAAATTTGCAGAGACATGGACAACCATGGATCAATTATGGAAAAGAGGACATGACTAATGGAGCATATGGTAGCACGTCCCATGGTGGGCATAGGTCAGAGAAAGATGACAGGGTCAAAGACAGTAGATTCTTGGATACACCTAATAGGAGAGGTAGTGGATCTGGGTTCTACTATTGTTGTGGTTTAGATAAGTATCATGGTCAGTATCAATATCATCCTTATAGGAGGAGTGACATGGGATATTTTCTAGATAAGTTCAAGAAATCTAAGCCACCGACATGTGATGGAGATTTGAAGAAACCGAAAGGTGCGGAGGCACAATTGCTTGGGATGAAGAATTTTTTTGCGCTGCATGATTACACAAAGAACATGAAGGCCATGATAGTTATTTTCAGCCTCAAAGGGAAATCAAACATATGGTGGGAAGATGTGAAGCATGTTAGAGACATCAGGGCATAGGATTGAAGTTGCCATGAATTCAAGACTCTTTAGGAATAAGTACTTTGTGATTTCAAACTTTTGTGATCCATATTGTTGTAATGTATTTTAGAATAATCACATCATGATTTTTTTAGTCAACGTTTCGAACCAACTATTGTGGTTCATCCTCAGGACAAGGATGAAAAAAAATACCAGTCATTAGGTATAAATAGTAGAAATGCCTCAGGTCCCAAAAGTAGCCATTGGAAATTTAGTTAATAAATTAAATAAACTCAGTTTTAGGATGAACATTAATGTATAGTTAGGTTAAAATACTATTCAAATTAGTTAGAAAATTATATTAATAAAATAATAATAATACTACTTTTAAAGAGCAAGGAAAACTAATAAGAAAATGTATGAAATTAATAATTAATTAATAAATTACTAATAAATATATTACATAAGGGTAAATAAAAGAATAATAAACTTAAAAAAGAAAAAAGAAAAATTAATGAATAAATAGAATTAAATAAAATTAAAGATGAAATGAATTAAAAATGAAAATTTATGAAAAAATAAAAAATAAAAAATAAAATAGAAAAATTAATTAAGTTTATAAACGTATGAGTCAAATCAAAGGAAGTCATTAATATTAATAATAATAATAATTAATATATAGATATAGATATATAATATATATATATATATTATATATAAATATATATTATATATTATATATAAAAGAGGGATAAGTCATAATAAGTAAAATAAATTGAATTAAAAGAAGGAAAATAGAAGAACTACAAAATAGAAAAGAGGAAAAGAATGGAAAGGATAAATAAAAAACAAAACCAAAAGAATGAAAATCCTAAGAACCAAAACAAAGAGGGAAAATAAAATAATATTAAGAACCAAGAGGTCAAGATGAAAGTGTAGGAACCCAACTTCTACTTAATTTCCAACCATCATCCCTATTGAGATTTTCACATGCTTTTCAATTTCAATGGCCTCCCGTATCTTCCTATGGTGAAAGTGATTAACCTTAGTGATGACCTGGGAGTCCTTAACGTAGACATGGTGCGTAGTTTTCTCTGCATGGACCAGGAATACCTGTGTCTGATGTCTGTAGCATGCTCTTGAATATGAATATTGATGGAGCGACCCGTTTCCCCAATGTAGGGAATCCCACAAGAGCAAGGGATTGAATAAACCCCTTTCATGTCTTTAGGGTCAACCGAGTCCTTAACATACCTAAGGGAGCTTCTGATGGTACGCAGGTGGTTAGAGGTAGCAAGGATCTTATGATTTTTAAGGATATGAGCAATATTGTCAGTGGTCCCATGGATAAAAGGAAGTTTAACCATGAAAACATGACCATCTGTATCATTTTTAACCCTGGGTCCCTTACTAGCTCTTTGAAAAGCCCTAAGAACTTGATGTCTGCTATAGCCATTCTTTTTGAAGACCTTCAAAAGATGAGATTTCTCCTCCTCGAGGTGAATTCCATCACAAATCCTTAAGGCCCTGGCGGCAAGAGTATTAAGAACTCCAAATTTCTGGGCTGGAAAATGGTGGGAGCTCACATGATGATATTGTTCCATGTGAGTTTTTTTTACGGAAAACACGACACGACAAGGAGCCATCATCTAACCTGTAGAGGAGAACATCGAGGAAAGGAGGACACCCATGAATCTCAACCTCCATTGTGAATTTTATGGAGTTAGATTGAGAGTTCAGAGGATCAAGAAGAAGGTCTAACTTCTCTCGCCCATGGGGCCACACGACATAAGTATCATTGACAAACATTTTCCAAAGATTGGGGCGACAAGGAGCGGAGGCCAAAGCTTTGGTCCTGAAATCCTCCATGAATAAGTTAGCAATGACGTGAGATAACGTTAATCCCATCGCAACACCACATGTTTGTTCATAGAATTCCCCTTGGAAGCTGAAAAAGTTAGAGTTAAGGCAAAGGCCCACTAACTTGGTAGTGTCATCATTGGTGATTTTATTTATGAGACTAATGGCCTCATTGACGGGGATCTTTGTATAAAGGGACACTACATCAAAGCTAACTAACAAGTCACCAAGAGCAAGGTTCAAACCCTTTAACTCATGAACAAAAGAAGCAGAGTCCTTAAAGAAGGATTTCGTGTGACCAACCAAAGGTTTGAGCTTTTGGGCAAGAAATCTAGCAAGAAAACAAGTTGGACTACCTATCGTACTAATGATAGGTCTTAAAGGGGCCCCTTCCTTATGCATCTTGGGAAGACCATAAATCCTAGGGGGAAGAGGTTACTTTCAATAAGATTTTTCTAAGGGGTTTAGAACAAGATTAGATTTTACAACACAAATAACCTCTTTAGCGACTTTTTTAAGGAGGTTCTTATTGAGTTCTTTGTAACTCCCACTATTGTGAAGATGGTCCTACATCTTGCTAATATAGTCGGATTTGTCTAAAATAACGACGACGCCACCTTTATCGGCTTTAAGAAGGATAATATCAGGGTACTCTTTAAGGGATTTAAGGGCACGAAACTCATCCATGGTTAAGTTACTCTTGGGAGGCGTAGCCCTCCTAAAGATGATGATACAATCTTGCCTAATGGCTTCCTTAATATTGTCCGAAAGTCCTCGAATCCCAAATTCAATATTAAAAATAATAATCTCCCTGGGAATTTTTCTTGGTGCCAAAAAAAATTCAACCCTTTTTCCAAGATGTGAAACACATGAGAATCAAAATTCAACCTAGATAAATGGACCACAGTCCTATGGGAAGAAGAATTATTATTATTAGTATTATTCTTATTTTTGTTATTATTTTTATAATCTATTTTTTTATTACTATTATTATGATTATAATCTATATTATTATTCAAATATGAATTATTATTAATATAATTATAATTATTATCATCAGCTAAATTATTATTATAATCTAATTTTTTTTATTACTATTATTATAATTATAATCTAAATATTACTATATTAATAAAATAGCATCATTATTATTATCAAAATCTGAATTATTATTAATATAATTCTAATCTAATTTATTATTGTTATAAACAAAAACATTAAATTTATAATGGAGGGAAGAATGGGGAAATGCAAGGATGGAGGGATTCAAAGAGGAGTCCATGGGGACGGAGTTGAGGGAATCGGTGGTGAGGGAAATGATAGAAAGGGGAAGAGGGGAATCCAGGGGAATCAAAGGGGAGTTAACAAATAGAGCGACAGAGGGGGTAACATCCAAAAAGGACAAGGGAAAGGGAGGCGAGGTAAATGGCAGGGAAGGGATGGGTGCGTTTGAAAGAGAGGCGAGGGAGATGGCGGAGAGGTGAGGTGAGAGAGATAGCGGAGAGGAGATGGGGGCTCCGAAAGGGAGTTAACGGAGGAGGAAGACGAGGGAGGTTTCTTGGAGCTCACAAGGAGGGAGAGACAGGTTGACGACAGGAGGCTGAGAGGATGACGCAGAGGGGATCAAGGATCGATCACTTGTTTGACCAGTTGAAGGGAGAAACAATGTTCTAAAAGATTGACTTGAGATCGAGATATCATCAGGTGCGCATCAAAGAAGAGGACATCTACAATACTTATTTCTAGACCAATTATGGGAATTGTGAGTTTGTTTTAGTTCCTTTTGGTTTGACTAATGCTCCAACTACTTTCATGCGTTTGATGAATAATGTGCTGCGTATTTATTTGGACAAGTTTGTGATTGTATTCATTGATGATATATTGATATATTCTAAGAATGAGTAAGAGCACGCCGAACATTTAGCATCAATATTAAGGCTATTGAGAGATCATTAGTTGTATGCCAATCTTCGTAAATGTAGTTTCTTTTAGACAGAGGTACACTACTTAGGACTTGTTGTCTCCAAGGAAGGTATTGTAGTGGATCCAGAAAAGATAAGAGCTATCATGGAATGGGAAACTCCTAGAAATGTGGATGAGGTTAGATTATTCATGGGGTCAACAAGTTACTACAAGAGTTTCATCAGGAACTTTTCACAAATTTCCTATCCTATTACACCATTGCAGAGAAAAGGAAATAAATTTGAATGGACATATGAATGTGTAACAAGTTTTGAGCAGTTGAACTAGTTGATTACAAATGCTAAATTTCTAAAGATTGTAGATATAGATAAAGAGTTTGTGTTATGTACAAATTATTGCAAGAGAGGACTTGGTGGAGTCCTAATGCAAGAGGGACAGGTGGTATGTTATTAGTCAAGGAAACTGAATGAGCACGAGCAGAACTGCGTGATGCATGATCTTGAGTTGGCAACAATCATTCATGCATTGAATATGTGGAGACACTATCTTCTTGGCAGGAGGTTTGGAATGATGAGTGATCATAGTGGGTTGAGATACTTCTTTGACCAACCTAATCTGAATGCCAAGAAATCTATATGGTTGGCCACGCTCAGTGAGTTTGACTTCGAGATCAAGTACATTAACAGAAAGGAGAACATGGTTGCAGATGCTCTTAGTAGAAGGGTGCAGGTAAATCACATAACATCTATGAGTACACATGGGACAAATTTACAAGTTCAAATCTTACAAGAAGGACATGATGATGATAGGTATAGGGATATTAGGCACATGCTACAACATCGGGGTACAAGTGATTAGGATGTGGATTATCATCTCACGACAGATGGTTTGGTGAGAATTAGGGACATGATTTATGTGTCGCACAATAATGAACTCAAGAAGCTTATCTTGAGGTAATTTTATGTTAGGCCGTATTTAGATCATCTGAGATATCATAAGACATTGAAAGCAGTGAACAAGTCCTACTATTGGCCAAATATGAAGAAAGAGGTAGCTGAGTTCATTGCAAGGTGTTTAGATTTTCAACAGGAAAATGCATAGTGTAAGTATCCATATGGTTTACTAGAGTTGACAAGGTAGGTCGTTTCCATGGAATTCATTATAGTTTTTCTGAGGACATCTAGAAAACAAGATTCTATCATGGTTGTGGTTGACAAGTTGACAATAATAACTCACTTCATAGCAGTTAAGTCTACTTATTCAGCTAGTGATTTAGCATAGGTCTTCATCAGGGGGATACTAAGGTTGCATGGTGTTTCGAAGAAGATTGTGTCAGACATAGATGTTAAGTTCACTTCTAGGTTTTGGAAGGAGTTTTTTGCAGGTTTGGGTACAAATTTGGCCTTTAGTACAACTTATCATCTAAAAACATATGGACAAACAGAAAGGGCCAACAAGATTTTGGAGGACATGTTGAGAATGTATGTTAGGCATCGACATAGGAGGTGGGAGGAGTATATTCCATTGGTTTAGTTTGCATACATCAATGGATAGCAGGGGTCACTGAGGATGAGTCCGTTTGAGGCACTTTATGGGTGGAGTTGTAATACTCCCATTAGTTGGAGAGATCCAATGAACAGGGTGTTGATAGGACCAGACATGTTAGCATAAATGGAACAAGAAATGTAGGTTATCTAGAAGAATATAGAGGTAACACATGATAGACAGAAGAGTTATGCGTATCGACATAAGGAATTTAAGAAGTTTTAGGTTTTGGATAATGTGTACTTGCACATCAAGTCCAAGAGGAGCTCCTTGAGGATTGGATCATGTGCCACGTTGGCACTTCGGTATTGCGAGCCTCTTGAGATCCTTGGTATGATTGGACCAGTGGCCTACTGACTTACACTACCTCCGACAGTGAATGTCCATGATGTTTGCCATGTTTCATTGCTTAAAAGATATGTGCAAGATGTTGATCATGTGATTGATTGATCTGTATTGTAGGTGGATCCAGAAGGATACTTCCAACTAGAACCTTAGTGCATTTTGCAACAGAAGTATCTCATGCTCCAGAATTGAGAAATCAAGCAAGTTAAAGTGCAGGGGAAGCACTTTGGGCCCGATGAAGCTACATGGGAGACGACTAATCAAATGAGGGCTATGTATCCTTCATTATTTGTCGGTTGAGGAAAATGAATTTTAGTATATGTATATATTTATGTATGGTTGTTATTGTAAATACTACAATGGGATGTGTTATAAAGCTCCAATAAGTGGTATGGTTGTTAACTTGTCATGTGGGTTTTGATTTTCAACAAGTTCATTGTAAATACTACATGGAGCTAAGTTATAAACCTCCATGGGAAGTATGTTTTGGTTTACAATGGTTTTGCTGGTTGTAGGTGTCATAGAACACAGAGGATGGTGTTCCCCTAAGTTGGAGGGGTCTGTAACAACCCTAAGTTGAAATTTCATGTATTAAAGTTAATAAAGGAAAAATAACCGAGGATGGTGTTCCCCTAAGGGGGAGGGGTCTGTAACAACCCTCAATTGAAATTTCATGTATTAAAGTTAATAAAGGAAAAATAAGACCAAGGTCATGGGACACGTGTTCCAAGATAAATGTTGGAAAAAAATCCTGTTGGGTGTTCATTTGGTTTATTATGGCTAAGGAAAATTGACAAAGCCTTTGGAAAGGCAAAGAGGCATTAATTGCTATTTTATTTATGAAAATATAGGAAAATAGGTAAAAAGGAAGGTGAAAGGTCACATGTTGCATATGAGGAGGAAATTGAAGGAAAATTAAGGAAAATGAAAAAGTAGAGGCCTCAAAGATAAAAAGGCTTATGAGGATCAGTTCACAGCCATTTGAAAAATTTGGGTTGGATTTCTCTCTCTATTCTCTCTCTCATACTCTTGCACACTTAGAGAATTCTTGAAGCACTCTAGAATTGAGGAAAGAAAGAAAATGAACACAAAGGAAAGCAAGGATCGAACAAGGGAAATTTGGATATAGCGGTTACAATAGGATTACTTTGAAGGTATCGAATTGCATGTATGATTACCTTGCTAGTGTTGGCATTCATGGTACGTGTAGGTGTGTATTTGGTTCTCTTGCTATCATTGGCATGGGTTTTTCCAAGTTTGATAGTGGTTTTAACCTTGCCTTGGCATTTGTGGATAGCCATGGTATGATGGAGTTCTTTCATTGGTTGATCTTTGGATTTTTGGATGATTTTGGAACTGGGTGAGCTGATCTTAGGAAAATTCCCAAGGGCCTAGGAATCCCTTGACCAGTAATGGCAGGATTGTGATAAATCCTGAGGGTGGAGATGGGAAAATTCCTCAAGGTATTAGTGAAGAAATACAGAGGCATCCATGCTTGTTTAGGGCATAGTGATCCCTTGACCAGTTTTGGCGAGATTGTGGTAAATCCTAGTAGTGTATGTTTTTTGTTTGGGCCTAGGAATCCCTTGACTGGTAATTAGTGGGATTACGGCAAAGCCTAGTTGTGTAGGTGATGTTTTGGACCTACGAGTCCCTTGAATGGTTTTGGAGGGATTGTGGTAAATCCTGAAGAATGCTTGGTTTTTTTTTTGTGAGTCCCACCTTCATGCTTGGAATATGACACATGGGTGATTGGTTGAAAGAAAGATTTGGTTCAACCCAATCTATGTTCAGGTGGTATGTGGAAGTCCCTGACATATGTTAGTACGAGCTATTTTCCTCTTGTATTTTATAATTAAATTTACTTGCTATTATGTGGATTTGATGGTTGTTCTATGATTGTTATTATTCTGGTTATACACTCGTTATAAGCGTGGTTTTATGACAGATTTTAGTTATGGCTCTTATCATGTTTTGATTGGTAAATGAATGGTTATTGAATGCATGACCTAATAGATGTTATTTCAGCCATTGTGAGAGGGCATTAGACCTTCTTGACAATTCTCAAATAAGTATGAGACCCCTATGTTCATATACACATTTATGACGTGTAGATTTCATGTTCACAATGTGTTTGGCGAAATGATTGTCATAGTTAGACATGGTTAGGTCAAGTTATTGACTAAGTTTTGCATTAATTGCTTTGTCCTTATGTCATTCATCATCCTGGGAAGTTCTATCATGTTTTGGGCAGAGGTCTGGATACTAGCCCTGAAAAATTGGCTCAGATTTTGGGATCGCATGCTCACAAATGGGAAATCTAGACTACATTCGCTGGGAGGCAGGGTTATCCATGCGGCTAGAGGCTTACGTTTGCTACCTTGCCTTGTTATGCAAGTGATTGAGAGTCCATATCATTCAAAAGATGAGTTAATTTACGGTTATGGCACTTGGAGTGGTTTTTTGGCTTCTCAGGGTCTTGTAGCTCTTGAGGAAGGTTAGTAAATGTATAGATTGTTGATTCCACTTCCTTAACTGTACTTAGGAGGTTGAGTCATGTCATAGTAGCCCTAAACTCATGTTTATCCCTAAAAGCCAATGAAAGTGAGTAAATGTGGGAGGGGTGGTTACAGATTCATATTAGAGCATGGTTCACTACTTGGACTGCATGGGCAGAATGTGTTTGTCATGCATGCATGTTGGTTGTATATGTGGTTGTTATGCATTCATTGTCATGGTTATGGTTGTCTCCCATGAGGTCATGATATGTAGTTGGTATTGTCATGCATGATGTCAATATAGGGATGTGATTATGATTATACATGTATCATGCTAATCTAGATTGATTTTGCAGACAAGATAACCTCCCATGAACTGCATTGAGCTATGTGGATTATGCTTATATTTTGGTTTAGATGACATGGTATATTTGTAAGAAGAAGACGATCAAATATGACTAGAAAAATGGTGGAATACAGTTCATGAGACTCCCCTTATAGATCAAATGAGAAGTCAAGAGATGAGAACTCTCTGGACATAATAGACACATTGAGAAGTTGGAAGGCAGGGATAAGAAGTTGCAAAGCAGATAATGACAGATTCCTTAAGTCACAGGAAAGCCTAGCCAGGGAATTCGAGAAAAAGCAAAGGTCAATTCAATCATCCTTCAAAGATTTTCATATTTTCAGAGACATGGACAACCATGGATCAATTATGGACAAGAGGACAGGACTAATGGAGTGTTTTGTAGCAGGTCTCATGGTGGGCATAGGTTGGACAGGGAAGAAAGAATCATAGATGGAATATTCTTGGATACACATGATATGAGAGGTAGTGGACATGGGTTATACTCTAGTTGTGGTTCAAACATGTATCATGGTCATCATCGCTATCATCCTTACACGAGGAGTGATAGTGGATATTTGCGAGGTGATTTCAAGAAAACCAAGCCACCTACATTTTATGGAGATTTGAAGAAACTGAAAGATGCAAAGGCATGGTTTCTTGGGATGAAGAAATTCTTTTAGCTACATGATTACACAGGTAACATGAAGGCCAAGATAGTTATTTTCAACCTAAAAGGGAAAGAAAACATCTGGTGTGAAGATGTGAAGCGTGTTAGAGACATCAAGACATAGCAATTAAGTTGGCATGAATTCAAGAGACTATTTAAGAAGAAGTACTTGTTAGAGACGTACTATGATAGTAAAGCCAAGGTGTTCTATGAACTATAGATGGGATCAATGAAATATGAGGAGTACATGACTAAGTACTTGGAGTTGTTGAGGTATGTGTCGTATCTTAAGGATGAAAAAGCCAAAGTACAAAGATTTGTTAGTTGATTTCCATTATCATCCAAGGATTGGATTGAGTATGATGAGCCTAGATCACTACAAGAAGTAGTTGGGAAGTTGAAGAACTGTTATGAGTAATCAAAGTGTAATACCAAGTCTAAGAAAGGTTGGAAAGGGAATGACAATACTAAAGGTAAATGGCCATCGAAGTGAACAAAAAATCAGGATGCGGGTGAGAAATAAAATGCCACTCCTTACAAGAAGTTTAATGCAGTGGAGAAGGGATATGTGTCTCAACCTAGAGAGCAAAAAAACAAAGGTGATGGTAGGAGATAGTTGCAGTGTTGGATATGTGGCGAGGAGCATCTCAAGAAGGATTTTAAATCGTATCAAGGTGGTAGGTCTAAGATATATAGTTATAAGGAGGCACAAATAGTTAGGGATGTTGGGCAAATTATTCCTCGAATCTATGCAACATTGGATAACAGGTAGGCGGATCACCAAGCATCTATTATCAAGGTGGTGTTAAGCTTTGTGATCAAGTTGTTTCAATTATGATTGACCCTAGATCTAATTATGGTTATCTTAACATTGAACTGGTGGATAATTGTGGTTTGAGAAAAGAAGTGAATGCAGAGTATTGGTTGTTGATTTGGATACATGTACTAAGAAAAGAGTTCATCATTGGGTAAGAGCTTGTGCATTTGAGTTGAATGGTATACCTACATCAAAAAACCTTAATGTGCTTCCGTTGGGATTGTACAATATGCTTCTAGGTATGGATTGGTTGTATCTTCATAGGACTAAGGTGGATTGTTATGAAAAGGCTATTGAGTGCTTGGCTAAGAATGGAGAACATAGAACCTTGCAGGGTAAGAAGAGGGAAACATCAACTAGAATGGTTACAGTTATGCAGGAAAAGTGTAGTTGCAATAAAGGGTGTGTATTATTTGCAGTGCATATTTCTAGTGATAAAGGTAAGGATGTTGAGGATGCAAAAGTATTCAATAAGTATGTGGCCTTGCAGTAGTTTCATGATGTATTTCGTGAAGATATTTCTCTTCACAAGGAAGTGGAATTTTCTATTGAGTTTTCACCAGGAGTAGCACCAACATCAAAGGCACCTTACAAGATTAGCACTCCAGAATTAGTGGAATTAAAGTTGCATTTGAAGGAAATGCTTGAAAAGGGATACATTAGGCCAAGTGTGTCACCTTGGGATGCACCAATGTTGTTCGTGAAGAATAAGGATGATACTCTTAGGTTGTGTATTGATTATAAGCAGTTGAACAAGGTGAGGATTAAGAACAAGTATTTGTGGCCAAGGATCAATGACTTATTTGACCAATTGAAGGGAGAAACAATGTTCTAGAAGATTGAATTGAGATCAATATATCATCAGGTACACATCAAATAAGAGGACATTTATAAGACTACTTTTTGGGCTAGGTATGGGAATTTTGAGTTTGTTGTAGTTCCTTTTAGTTTGACTAATGCTCCAACTACTTTCATGTGTTTGATTATTAGTGTGTTGCGTCCTTATTTGGAAAAGTTTGTGATTATATTCACTTATGATATATTCATATATTCTAAGAATGAGGAAGAGCATGCTAAACATATTGACACACTATTGAGACTGTTGAGAGATCATCAATTGAATGCCAATCTCAATAAATGTAGTTTCTTTCAGACAGAGGTACACTACTTGGGGCATGTTGTCTCTAAGGAAAGAATAGTAATGGATGCGAAAAAGATAAGAGCTATCATGGAATGGGAAACTCCTCGAAATGTGGATGAGGTCAAATCATTCATGGGGTTAGCAAGTTACTACAGGAGGTTCATCATGAAATTTTAACAGATTTCCTATCCTATTACATCATTGAAGAGAAAAGGAAAGAAATTTGAATGGATAGAGGAAAGTGTAAAAAGGTTTGACCAGTTGCTTACAAATGCTCCAGTTTTAAAGATTACAGATCCAAATAAAGAGTTCATGGTATGTACATATTCTTGCAAGAGAGGACTTGGTGGAGTCCTAGTGCAAGAGGGACAGGTGGTATGTTATGAGTCAAGGAAACTAAATGAGCATGACAAGGACTATGTGACACATGAGCTTGAGTTGGAAATGATCATTCATGCATTGAAAATGCAGAGACACTATATTCTTGGTAGGAGGTTTGTATTGATGAGTGATCACAGTGGGCTAAGATACTTCCTTGACCAACCTAATCTAAATTCCAGGTAAGCTAGATGGTTGGCCACACCCAATGAGTTTTAATTTGAGATCAAGTACATTAAGGGAAAGGAGAACATGGTTGTTGATGCTCCTAGAAGAAGGGTGTAGGTAAATCACATATCAGCTATGAGTTCATATGGGACAT
Source organism: Pinus taeda (assembly GCA_000404065.3). Lineage (NCBI taxonomy): Eukaryota > Viridiplantae > Streptophyta > Pinopsida > Pinales > Pinaceae > Pinus > Pinus taeda. Next base: position 48,228 of record APFE030820509.1, on the reverse strand, counting down.
ATTTACAGGATCATATCTTACAGGGAGGACAACAAATTGACTGGTACATGGGGCTTGGGCACAGGTTACAACAACAGGGTACATGTGATCAGGATGTGGATTATCATCTCACAACAGATGGATTAGTGAGATTTAGGGATAAGATCTATGTGCCAGACAACAATGTACTCAAGAAGCTTATCTTGAGGGAATTTCATGTTCAGTTGTATTCAGGTCATCGGGATATCAAAAGACATTGAAAACGGTGAACAAGTCATACTATTGGATGAATTTTAAGAAAGAGGTAGCTGAGTTTGTCGCAAGGTGTTTGTATTTTCAACCGGTAAAAGAACAGTGTAAGAATTCATGTGGTTTACTCCAACCGATTCCAATTCTAGAGTGGAAATGGGAGGCCATTTACATGAAATTCATACAAGTTTGCCAAGGACATCTAAAAAACATGATTATGTCATGGTTGTGGTTGATAAGGGTAGCTCGCTTCATAGCAGTTAAGTCCACTTATTCATCTAGTGAGGTAGCACAAGTCTTCATTAGGGAGATAGCGAGGTTGCATGGTGTTCCAAAGAATATTATGTCATACAAAAATGATAAGTTCACTTCCAGGTTTTGGAAGGAGTTATTTTTAGGTTTGGGTACAAACTTGGCCTTTAGTATAACTTATCATTCACAGAAACATGGATAAACAGAGAAGGTCAACAAGATTTTGGAGGAAATGTTGAGAATGTATGTTATGCATCAACAAAGGAGGTGGTTGGAGTATCTTCCACTAGTTGAGTTTGCGTCCAACGGGTATCAAGAGTGACTGAGGATGAGTCTGTTTGAGGAAATTTTTGGGCAGAGTTGTAATTAATACTCCCATTAGTTGCAGTGATCCAGTGAACAGGGTGTTGATAGGAAAAAACATGTTGGCATAAATGGAACAAGAAATGCAGGTTATCAAGAATAATCTAAAGGCAACATAGGATAGACAAAAGAGTTATGCATATCAACACAGGGCATTTAAGGAGTTTCAGATTGGGGAGCATGTGTACTTGTGCATCAATCCCAAGAGGAGATCCTTAAGGATTGGATAATGTGCCAATTTGGAACTTTGGTATTGCGGGCCTTTCAAGATCCTTGAGAGGATTAGACCAGTGGCATATAGGCTTAAACTACCTCCAAAAGTGAAAGTCCATGATGTTTTCCATGTTTCATTGCTTAAAAGATATGTAAAAGATGTTGATCATGCGATTGAAAGGTTTATATTGCAAGTGGATCTTGAAGGATAATTCTAGCCAGAACTTCAGTGCATTTTTCAATAGAATATATCATGCTTCAGAACCGAGAAATCAAGCAAGTTAAAGTGTAGTGGAAGCACTTTGGGCCTGATGAAGCTACGTGGGAGATCGTTAATCAGATGTAGACTATGTATCCTTCGTTGTTTGTCAGTTGAGGAAAAGAAGTTTTGGTATACGTATATATTTATGTATGGTTTTTATTGTAAATACTACAATGGGTTGTGTTATAAAGCTCCAATAAGTGGTATGGTTGTTATCTTGTCATGTTGGTCATGTGGGTTTTTCTTTTTAGCAAGTTCATTGTAAATACTGCATCGAGCTAAGTTATAAATCTCCATGGGAAGTATGTTTTGGTTTACAACGGTTTTGCTAGTTGTAGGTGTCATAGAACACCGAGGATGGTGTTCCCCTAAGGGGGAGGGCTCTGTAACAATCTCAGGTTGCAAGTTGATGTATTAGAGTTAATAAAGGAAAAATAAGACCAAGGTCATGGGACATGTATTCCAAGATACATGTTGGGAAAAACATCCTAGTGGTTGTTCATTTGGTTTATTATGGCTAAGGGAAATTGGCAAAGGCTTTGAAAAGGAAAAGAGGTATTAATTGGTAGTTTATTTATAAAAATAAAGGAAAATAGGAGAAAAGGAAGGTGAAAGGTCACAGGTTGCATGTGAGGAGAAAATTGAAGGAAAATGGAGAAAACAAGGCCTCAATGATAAAAAGGCTTCTGAGGATCAGTTCACAACCTTTTGAAAATTTTGGGTTGGATCTCTCTTTCTCTCTATTCTCTCTCATACTCTTGCACACTTAGAGCCTTCTTGAAGCACTCTAGCATTGAGGAAATAAAGCAAAGGAAGGTAAAGTAATAAAAAGGAAAGCGAGGGTCAAACAAGGGAAATTTGGATATAGCGGTTACAACGAGATTACTTTGCAGGTACAGAGTTGCATGTATGATTCGTGTTGAGTGTGTGTTATATTCTTTCCACGACTAGCCCTACCTATGATTTTGTGCATGGTTTTGGGCATGATGGATTTATGCCCATGGCATCTTGTAGATCAGGAAAAGGGAGCTACGGTTATGTTCTAATCCAGGGTTAATGGATTGGAGTTTATGAATGCTTCGACATGTATATATATGTATTGTAACATTAAAAGGAACATAATGAAAAATCAATCTGATAATCCTAGTTTTGGGATCCATGGGAAATCTTTGTGTATTTGTTTTATATTCTCGCCATTGTTTATTTTCTATTTTTTAAGATTCGTATGCAGGTAATTTCTGTATAGGGTTAAAAACTACAATTCCCTTGTTAGTGTTGACATGCATGGTACATGCAAGAGTGTATTTGGTTCTTTTGTTGTCATTGGAATGGGTTTTCCCAAGTGTGATAGTGGTTTCAGCCTTGCCTTGCCATTTCTCGATAGACATGGTGGGATGGGGTTTTTTCATTGGTTGAGTTTTGGATTATTGGATGGTTTTGGAACCAGGTGAGGTGGTCTCAGGAAAATTCCCAAGGGCCTAGGAATCCCTTGGCTAGTAATTGCGGGATTGTGGTAAATCCTGAGGGTGGAGATAGGAAAATTCCTTAAGGTATTGGTGAATATATCCAGAGGCATCCAAGCTTGTTTATAGTCTAGTGATCCCTTGACTGGTTTTAGTGGGATTATTGTAAATCTTGGTAGTCTATGTTTATTGTTTGGGCCTAGGAATCCCTTAACTGATAATTGATGGGATTTCGGTAAAGCCTGGTTGTGTAGGTGATGTTTTGAGCCTAGGATTCCCTTAACTAGTTTTGGCGGGATTGCGGTAATGCCTGAGGAAGCCCTGGTTGTTTTGTTGTGAGTCCCATTTTCAAGCTTAGAATATGGCACGAGGGTGATTGGTTGAAAGAAACATTTGGTTCAACCAAATCTATGGTCGGGTGGTACATGGAAGTTCCTAACTTGGTTGGATTTTGTATATGTTAATAAGAGATATTTCCCTCTAGTTTTTTATGAGTAAATGTACTTTCTATTATGTGGATTTGATGGTTGTTCTATCATTTTTATTATTCTAGTTATATGCTGGTTATAAGCATGGTTTTATGACAAATTATAGTTATGTCTCTTATCATGTTTTGATTGATAAATTAATGGATTCTCAGATAAGTATGATACCCCTATGTTCAGATATGCATTTATCACCTATGGATTTCATGTTCACAATGTGTTTGACAAAATGATTTTCATGGTTAGTCCTGGTTCAGTCAAGTTCTTGACTAAGTTTTTCATTAATGGCTTTGTCCTTATGTCATTCATCATTCTGAAAAGTTCTATCAAGTTCTAGGTAGAGGTTTGGATACTAACCCTAAAAAAGTGGCTTGGATTGTGGGGTTACCTACTCAGAACTGGGAAATCTAGATTGCAGATGGTGGGAGACAGGGTTATCCATGCGATTTGAGGCTTATAGTCTATGGCTTGCCTTATTATGAAAGTAATTGGGATTCGAGATTGCTCAAACAACAATTTAAATCATGGTTATGACACCTAGAGTGGTTGTTTGGCTCTAGGGGGTCCTGTAGCTCTTGAGGAATGTTAGTAAAGGTTCAGGTTATTGATTCCACTTCCTTAACTATACTTAGGAGGTTGAGTCATGTCACAGGATCCCTCAAATCATGTTTTCCTCGGTAGGCTGATGAAAGTGGGTACATGTTGGAGGGGTGGTTACAATGTGGTTTCCCCCCTCCCCACCCCCCCTCTTTTCCCCCTCTAATGGTTTTCAACACAACTATGCCCCCCCACACCACCTTGATACCACCTTTGTGATGTAATCGATGGAACCTGCTAGTCAATAAATTTTTACATTAAGTGTTGGTGTATAGGTGGTACTTGATGGCATACATATGCCATATAGTTGGCATATTGGTGACATCCAGGTAGCATCCAAATGGCACAAAGGCACTGGTCCACATGTTAAAATCATGGGGATGACATTAACACAATGAATAGTGCAAGTCTGTTATTTAAAAAAAATATTTATGTCCAATAAAGTGCTCACACATATATCAATGGATGGGGTATTTATTAAAGAGAAGGAAAGTTTTTTTCGTTATTATTTTCAACACATTGAGTAGTTTGTTTTCTAAAGAAAAAATTGAAAATATACAGAGCTCATATATGCAATTGTAGTTGATTATCGAGTAATTTTTCAAGCTCGATTTTTCCCTATTCAGTCAAGATGAAGGTTAAAGTCACAAAATGTCAAACTATAGATTCTTCCCACCCTTTTTGAAATATCCCTTTGGTCATCTAATGGGGATTGGCTTAGGTGGAATTTTGGGCCTATCCTTCCACTTTTGAAGTCACTTCATCACCTCTTGTCTGAATCCCTTTGAGGTTGTGCTCCCAACCATATTTGATGATGAGGGTTCTTGTGTATTGGGGTATTCTAGGAAAAATGTGAATAATGGGTATGTATCATTGGTTTTTCCATACATGATACCCTTGAATTTAGGGACTTGGTCTCATATTTGGCATCCAATGGTGTCTTGAAAATCAATATATTTTTTGGAATCTAGCCCACAAAAAGCTTCTTCCTACTAAAAACTTGGTCAAGAAAGGAATCCGTGGCCTATCAATATGTCATTTCTTCTCAATAAACAATGAATCAAATTCCCATCTTTTCTTGAACTATTGATTCACAAAATCGATGTGGTTTGTGGGTCTTCAAGGATTAGCTCCCCACTCAATAGGTAGCTCAACTTTATTATTTTTTTAATTGTTGGGTAAATCGTCTATAGGCACCTTTTTTTTAATCAAACCTTTGTCTAAAAAGTTGTGGAAATCCTTGCCCAAGTACACATGTTGGAAAATTTGGTTGGACAAAAATTGAGCCATCTTCCAGGATGTTCGTTTTTAGTGGTAACTATTAGAGGGATAAATATTTCTTATTAGAGCATATCAACACTCAAAATTTGCAGTTAACCTCCTCCTAATCATTACATTGATTGTAAGAAACAAAATGCTTCTAATATAATGTGTGACCTCTATTATTCAAACCTTCTTTTACAAGAAGCAATTAGAAACTTGATTTTTTTAAAATTATTTCAACCATTGGCTTAATACTTAGAAGGAATATGTTTTCTGCTTTGATGGATACTATAAACGCAATCCAAGGGCAGAAAGTGCAAGGGTGGGGGTGTTAATGCAACCCGAAGGACAATTAAAATTATCCTACTCCTAGAGTCTAGGTAAGGAATCCAATAATTAGGTGAAGGCCTACACTCTACTTCAAGTATTTCTACAAGTGGTATCTCTACGTATCCATAAATTAAACATTGTGGTGGATTCCAAAATCATTATCTATCATCTACATTTTGGTTCCTCCCTAATTGACCTAAACTCAATGCAATTTTCAAAAGGATCTGTTGCACTTTGAGTTTTATTGTTGAATTCTAACCAAATCATGTCCTAATACATAACAACATCATGGTTGATTCCTTAGCTAATTTGGAAACTCATTATGAAGTAAGGTTCTTGAAAGTCAATGAATGGGAATCCCATTTTTCAATCCCTTAATATGATGACAAGTGGTATAGTGAATACATGTCAACTTGTAGTTTTTCAGGTTATGTTTAAGCCCTTCTTATTAGTTGGCACATTGATGTCCTCCATCTCGATCACGAATAATTCAAGGAAGGTCCTTCACTTTGTAGAGGAATATATGGAACAATACATCTCAGAGCATGGGAAATATTGTTTCTTCATTATGGATTTTGTTGTACCTTAAGAAATCAATTTCCTGGCTGTAGAGAAATTGTGCTTAAGTCATTAATAAATATTATTTAATGTCACTTATTGTTTGTTGTGTTCTCAAATGAAGGACCTGGAAAGCTTGGTCTTTAACCCTTAATACATGTATGTCTGGAACATTTTAGAATGCCATTTGTTGCTAGATATAAATGATGAGTGAAGAAAGCTTGAAGGAGAAGTTAAAGATAATATGTTGGTTTTTCACAGAAACTACTATTTGTAACTTAGAAGAATTATGAAAATAAGAACTGAATCATAGACAATATGCTACTTAACACATAAACTAGTATCTGTGACTCTTGGAGAAGTTGGAGATAATATGTTGGTCTTTCACATAAACTTTTATCTATAACTTAGAAAGGAAGGCAGAAACTTCAAGTATAAGAGCGCTCTTTTAATGAATTTTAACTTTATCTACATAAGCAAATAAAGACCTGCAACTTCATTAATATACTTGAAATAAGAGAACATAACATGACACATGACAGAGAAGGTTACAAAATTATACCCAATAACTCATGCAAACTTCTGGTTCTTTCATTAATCAACGATGATATCGGGAATACAGTGGCCTTGTCTCCGGGTTCTCCAAAATTCGAACCCTTTCTTTGTAAATTTTCATCTTTTTATACATTGTGGAACAGTTGTTGATTTCTGAATTTGCCCAAATTATTTAACTGCTTCTTTAACTATATGATGTAAAAACTATTACAAAATTTTACAGAGGGTAAAAGACACCTCAAAGAACATGAAATAACAGGAACATAACTGAATTCAGAAGAGGACGATAACTGCTGGCTTGCTCTGTTAATCCGTTGCCAAATTCCTCTGTAAATGCCCTAATGATGTTTAATTCGTTTTATCCATAATGAAATGTGTTTAGCTTGTGTAAACTCGGGCTTACGTATCGGGCGTTTGATTGGCAAAAATACAAAGAAAACATACCTGATTGTCTTCCTCTTTAGATTCGGCTCTAACCCTGATTTTCCACTTTACACAGCGAAACTAACGCGAACCTTTGCTTAATACAAAACTTAAAAAGAGTTAATCTTGCTTTATAAATTTGTCAAATCCACTCGTTCAGTGCTCCATTGACTTCCACCACAAATCATAGTCGGCCCTTTCAAATGATATATCACCACAAAACATAACTTTACACACCCTTAAGCCGCATATGCATAAATCCTTCATATTTGTGCTATTTCTATTATATACCTTTTATAATAGAAATATGCCATAAAACATGCATTTTCTGCCTATATAATGTTTGCGATGCGATATTTAAATCCCTGCCATTGATCTTCCGCCATTAGATCAATGGCTGGTGTCTTCTCTGAATAACACAACTTGCTCGATAGATCCCCACCGTAGATCTGCGCTTAGTGGATCTGACGGTCTACAAATATTTCAGGTGGGACAGAAGCACAGAGAATACCTGCCCGAAATGAGTGGTCTTCTCTCTCCACTCGGCTGCTATGTGTTGATCAATAAGTGGAATCGGGTGAGCTCCACTAAAAACTGCTTAACCCTTTGCATCCCCCTGAAATTCCGCCTTTTAGCTTAAAATCCGCCTTTTCGTATGCCTTGCGGACCCGCCAGAATTATAAAATGAAATATATAGTTTTTCGGGTCCGTCATTGCAAATCGCAATTAGCGGAACCCATATACATGTATATGAAGGGCAACAAACCCGCCAAAATTCTAAACACAATGAATATATGTTTCGGGTCCAAATATTGTGAATCGCAATCAGCAATCGGTGAATGGACCAATACATATGCATTTGGCGCTTTACGGACCTGCCAGGCTTTTATATATATTATATATATATATATATATTTAGTATATATATATCTATTATTATTATATATATATTCGGTTTGGATATTTGACACTTTATACTTGTTTATTTTGCGATTTCGATACACAATATGCTTTGCGATATATATACGTATGCATTCATATAACCATTGGCTTAATCCTTGGCTATACCGGGGTCGATTCTTTTACTTTTGCTTGTTCCTTTACAAAGAAAACACACCTGATATACCATTATTACTCCTTCCTTTTGCTTTTATCTATTTTTGAAATATTCTCAAATTCTTGTATGAAAAATGAATACTACAAGCAACAAAAATGCATGTTACAACATCTGGCTCCACCTGGAGATAGTGCTTTTTCCATAGAAGCACTAAGACCCACAGATTAGTGCCTTCACCTCAGGCATGTAGTCATATATTGCTTTGCATAAATTGAAATTCTATGGCATTTGTACACTGATTTCACTCTGGTATTTACAATGAAATGATGCTTATTCTTTAGAACAGGAAGTAATGCTTTAAGTATTTCCCATTGACAGGCAGCTGTAGAGTCTCACCATCAAGATTTTCAAGAATGAAGGTATTATTGGATCTTACTTTAGAAATTCTAAAAGGGCCATACCAGAGAGGATCAAACTTCCCATGTTTACCCTTATCTTCTCTTCTGGTATTCCATATCAATACTAAATTTGCAACTTTAAAATCAATTTCCTTGGCTTTTTTGTCAAAAATATTTTTCATCTTGGATTGATACATAATCAAGTTGTCTCTTACCTCGTTCCTGTTCTCGTTTAGCTCCACCACTTTTTTCATTCTTCTTATCAAAGCATTTGGTTCTTCTTTTGCCTCTTGAATCATTGCAATCACCGGCTTCACAAGTTGACTTGGAAACAAAGCCTGAGTTCCATATACTAATTCAAAAGGTGATTTCCTTGTAGATCTTCTTGTAGTTACTCTAGCAGCCCACAGAGCAAACTTTAACTCAGAATCCCAATCTCTTTGATTTTCTGCAATGGTTTTCTTAAGGATCTTCATCAAAGTTTTGTTAGTAGATTCAACTAATCCATTTCCCTGCAAATGGTAAGCTGTTGAATGGGACAAAATAACATTATACTTGTGACAAAAATCAATGAACTTACTTGAATTAAAGAACTGAGCATTGTCTATTATAATTTTGATGGGGCATCCAAATCCGCTGATAATATTCTCCTCTAGGTACTTCATTACTATCTGATCAATTGCTTCCTTGGTAGGAATTTCCTCTACCCATTTGGTGAAGTAATCAGTTACTGTGAGAACCCACTTGTGTTGTCCACTTGAAGGTGGATTAATCTCTCCTACAAAATCCAATCCCCATTGTCTGAATGGTTCCTCTATGAAAACTGGAATCAAAGGTAAAGGAGCCAATCTCTTTTTCTCAGCAAAAAGCTGACACCTCTGACAATTAACAAACTTATATGTATCACCAAATAAAGTAGGCCAATAAAATCATGCCTGAAGAATTTTATGCGCAGTCATCTTCCAACTGTAATTTCCTCCACATAACCCCTCATGATAATCTTTGATTGTTCCTGTAAACTCATCCTTTGTTAAACATAATAATAAAATTCCAACAGGATCCTTCTAGTATAAACTGCCTTCCACAATCATATATGGCTGCGCTTTGATCTTTAGTGCTCTATACTTTCTTCTGTCCAGAGATTGTGGGCAAGAAATAAAGCACAAATAATGAATTATATGCTTATACCATTCTGAACACAAAAATTTATACCTGATCTTCATACCTGGATCTTACTCTCCTTCATTTTCTTCAGATGCTTTTTCATCCAAAGGTGCCAACAAGTTAATTCCCAAAGCTTGAAAGTTTGATTCTGTCAACATTTTTGCCAATCCTTGTCCTTTCACCAACTTTGTGGGTTTTATGTCCAAATCATATTCTTGGATCTTGGCTATCCATTTTGCTCTTCTGCCTTCTACGTCAGCCTGTACTAATACATCTTTTACTGCAGCATTTGGTACATAAGCAATGATTTGTGAATATAACACATCAGTTCTAGAAGCTTTCAGAGCTTTTACCAGAGCATATACCTATTTCTCAAGAATATTATATTTAAGCTCAGTGTCCCTGAGAATCTTGCTGAAGAATGCGACTGGCTGTTCTTTCTCTTCATCATTTTTCTGCAATAAGACAATGACTATTGAATTTGAGGACACGAACGAAAAAACCTGGAAAGGATTTTGATAATCAGGGTTGATTATGACTGGAGCTACCTGCAATGCCCCTTTAATCCTGGAAAATGATTCTTTAGCTTCCTTGGTCCAACGCACTTCATTCTCCTTCTTCAGCATATTAGTGATTTCTTTCAGGATTTCTGCATAATTGGATACAAATCTTCTCAGGAAGTTTATCTTTTCCAGAAACTTTTGAATATCCTTTTTACTCCTAGGCAATGGTATTTTTTGCACGGCTTGTACTGTGGCCAGATCTATCTTTACTCCTTCTCTGGAAACAATGTGCCCCAATAGTTTTCCTTCTTCCAGAGCAAAAATGGATTTCTTGGGATTCAGGGAAAGCCCAAATCTTCTACATTTATCAAAAGTATTTTTCAAATGGTCCAAATGTTCTTCATCATACTTTGATAAAACAATAATATTGTCCAAATATATTATTACAAATTTATCTCCCACAATAGCAATGTCCATAGCCCTTTGAAATGTAGCACCTGCGTTCATCAATCTGAAGGGCATTCTGGCATACATAAAGGTTCCCTAGGGAGTTGTGAACACCGTTTTCTTCTGATCCTCCTTATCCACAGCCACCTGGTTATAACCAGAAAATCCAACTAGCATTGACATTCTAAAAGATCCTGTTACCTTTTGCAGTACATGATCCATTTTGGGCAATGGATAGTTATCTTTTAAAGAAGCCCTGTTGAGATTTCTGAAGTCCACGCATAACCTTATTTCTCCATTTTTCTTTCTCACAGGAACTAAATTAGCCACCCAATCAGAATACCTAAGCGGAACTATTACTTTGGCATCAAGCAATTTTTTGACCTCCTTTTCAATTGATGGTAGAAGCAAAGGATTTATCTGTCTAAGCTTCTGTTTGAAGGGGTTAATTCCCTCCTTCAAAGGAACTTTATGCTGAATAATATTTACATCATAAGTTTTGAGATCTTCATAGGACCATGCAAAGACATCAACATAATTCTTGAAAAGCTTAATATATCTCTCTTGAAAACTAGGTGAAACTCCACCGTACAATTTTACTAACCTGGGTTTCTCTTGAGTTCCAATGTTGTGATCTTGAATATGTTCATCTTGTGAAATTTTCCCTGAATCAACAACCGCATCATTGGAATTAAAAAGCCTCTCAAGAGGAACAAGTCCCTTTGGCAGAATATTATCTTTCAATTGAAAGATCTTCTGATTTGCTATTGAATCTTTTAAATCACTGACTTCTGCAATTTCTGTTATCTCTTCCTCACAGTGATCAATTTCTGTGCCCTCAAACTCTTCAACCATAGTAAAAAACTCTTTAATCTGCTGATCATCTTAAAAAACTTGCCAATTTTTAACATTATCAGGAACAGAGGGTTTGTGCCTCATTTCTACCTCATATCTTAGTCGTGGATTAATAGGAGGCTTGAAAGTACTAGCAGCCACAACCAATGAGTTTGCAAATTTATTCTCATCTCTTGGAATGAATTGAATGTTAAAAGCTTAAAAAAAGTTCTCAATCAAATCACATACCTCATTTCTAGATGTCCTAAGCCTAGGGTGCTTTGTTTGGCAGTGATCTTTTATTTGCTTAATAATCAACTCCGAATCTCCAAAAGTAGAAATTGACTTAACTCCCATCTGTTTAGCTGTTTGTAGAGCAATAATCAAGGACTCATATTCCGCCACATTGTTTGTTTCCTCAAACTCTAATTTGAAAGAAAAAGGGAACACATTACCTTCAGGCACAGTTAGAAGAAAACCAACACCTGTTCCTTCCTTAGAATAAGCTCCATCAAAGAAGCATTTCCACACTCCTTCAATTTGCAGCTTTGTAATTACATTGGCTGAAGCAAGATGCTTCTAATTATCTTCAGCCAGCTCTGCATTATCATGTAGTGTGAAACAAGCAAAATCATCCTTCTCCTGGCTATATACAGGTGAATTACTTGCTCCATTTTTTGTAATTGTTTTTACAAATCTAGTTTCTTTGTACAATCTCCTCTCTTCCCCACCAAAACTTAGTATAACAACATATGTAAAATCTAGTTTCAAAACACCACCCAATTTATCCCCTAGGACCTAGATAGAAGCATTCTAAATCTAGTAGGGATATCTACTACTACTACATCCATGACCAAGCTTCTAGCTGAAATTTGGGCTAGTGACATTGCCAGATCCTTAATAACCCCCAAACACTTGACTTTGTTTGAATCAAAAGAATACAAGTCCCTATAAGGTTTGGTAACTTGTAGATTTAGTTTCTTCATTACTGACAAAGGCATAAGATTGTGTGAAGCTCCCGAATCAAACATATAATTATGTAAGAGGAAATCATGAACCAATAAGGAAATATAAAAAGGATGTATTGAAGAATCTACTTCCTCTACATGTGGACCAAAAGCCACTACTGGTTTATCCTCTTGCAGATTTACAGTGTCATTTATACTCTCATTTTCTTTTAAATTAACAAACTTCACAATCTCCTTTTGATAAATAGGTGTTTTTGCCAACTCTGTAAGGGGAACTTGTATTCTTACCTTTTCCAACTCCTTAGTAAGACTAAACAAGTGACCCTGTTTAGTAGTCCTTTCGTTCTCATCTTCACCTTTCTTCATTACTGGAATTACTTGAGGAATTGAAACAAGTTTCTCCAAAGGAATTTTTTCAATTTGATCTTGAGAAGACTCACCTTGAAGTATCTGTGTCTTACCATTTGCGTTCTATTGCTTCTTTCCTTTACTTGTTTTGCAGGCTGATATTCTTATGGATTCGCCTTTGGTGAGGAAGTTGAAACTTGCTGCTGACTTTCATTTTCTTGATTTCTTGATCTTTTCCTCGATCTCAAGTCATAATTCTTATGTGGTTCAACCTGCATAAAATCAGAAAATTGTTTCCAATATTAATCAATTTCATTTTCATCATGAATGGCATCTATTTCATCATATACATATTCTTCTCCTTTGATACCAAGTTCATCTTCATCTACTGCATATAACATAGAAATTTGATCTTCATGTTGTTATTCACCAGGATCTTCTTTTATATAATGGTGCTTGAATTTGATTTTGATCTTTTCTTTCCCTTTGCAGGATTTGCAAAGGTTATCTTCTGTATTGGGGATTAAAGTTCTTATTATACTGTGTTTGCTTATGCAAATTCATATTTTCTAACTCTGATTTATTTAACTTATCTGACAAAGTTTTTAACATATCCTCCAATGCTTGACTTTGAGATGATTCTATCTGTGCCTTTCCCTTGTCTTGGGTAGGCTGTGTCTTTGGTGCTTTTCTTGCAGCCACTAGATTTGCTTCTATCTCTAATGCATATGTTTGGATCTGATCAAGGGTTGGAGATCTTCTTTCCCTTAATGTGAATCCAAAATTTGATTCAAAAGCCCCTGCAAAAGTTATTTTTGCACCAGCAGGAGGAGGCTTAATCTCCACTAGGAGTCTATTGTACAATTTGTTAAATCTTCTAACAAATTCGGCCACAGTTTCATCAGACTTATTCTTTATGGCATTAAACTCTATTAATGAATACCCATGGTCTCTTTTTTCTCCCCATTTCTAGATGAATAAACGTTCCATCTCTTCCCAAGAAGGAATAAAATTATTAGGAAGTCCTTTAAACCATTTCCTTGCTTCTCCATCCAAGAACTGAACAAAAAGGCTTAGAATAACATCTAAATGTTCAACGTTTAGGCTATCTGCAAAATTTCAAAATATTGACACATGATCCTTTGTAGTTTGTTCATATTCCCCTGTAAAACGAGGAATAATTTTGTGGTAAACCTGTGGCATTTGATTAAACGGTTGTGGCAGTTGAAAGGGTGCATTCCTATTCATCACGGATGTAGGTACTGCCATGTTTATTGAACCTTGATTACCAACAGATGTGGAACTTGACTCAGAAGAAAATGGAGTGTGCAAAGGTGGTAACGTGGATATTGGTTCAGGTTGAATAATTATAGTAGGTAAATGAAAAGTAACAGACTCTAAAGATTTTTGTTGACAGTTAGGTTCCTGAAATGAAGATGATGAAAAAGATGACTCTGTATCAGATGAATGTTCGGATAAATTACTACCTGATGCAGTCAATGTAGGGATGGGTGTAATTGGGATCTTAGACTTTCCAGCCCCCTAGAAACTAGCTTTTCAGGATTTGAAAGAGCTTGAACCTTCTGTTGTGAAGTGTCTGATCTTGTATGGGGTCTCCTTGAAGCCAGAGTTATTGCTTTGATTCAAAACAACCAAATATTTCCTCCTCACTGAACAACCAGAGGAAAATATTGAAAACCCAGGGAAAAGTGTTCTTATCTTTTCTCCCCGGCAGCGACGCCAATTAATGTTGTACCTTAAGAAACCAATTTCCTGGATGTAGATAAATTGTGCTTAAGACATTAATAAATATTATTTATTGTCACTTATTATTTGTTGTGTTCTCAAATGAAGGGCCTGGAAAACTTGGTCTTTAACCCTTAATACATGTATGACTGGAACATTTTAGAATGCCATTTGTTGCTAGATATAAATGATGAGTGAAGAAAGCTTGAAGGAGAAGTTAAAGATAATATGTTGGTTTTTCATAGAAACTACTATCTGTAACTTAGAAGAATTATGAAAATGAGAATTGAATCATACACAATATGCTGCTTAACACGAAAACTACTATCTGTGACTCTTGGAGAAGTTAAAGATAATATGCTGGTCTTTCACATAAACTATTATCTATAACTTAGAAAGGAAGGTGGAAACTTCAAGTATAGGAGCGCTCTTTTAAGGAATTTTAACTTTATCTACATAAGCAAATAAAGACCTACAACTTCATTACTATACTTGAAAGAAGAAAACATAACATGACACATGACAAATAAGGTTACAAAATTATACCCAACAACTCATGGAAACTTCTAATTCTTTCATTAATCAACGATGATATCAGAATAAAGTGGCCTAGTCTCCGGGTTCTCCAAAATTCGAACCCTTTCTTTGTAAATTTTCATCTTTTTATACGTTGTGGAAAAATTGTTGATTTCTGAAACTACCCAAATTATTTAACTGCTTCTCTAACTATATGAAGTAAAAATTATTACAGAATTTTACAGAGGGTAAAAGACACCTCAAAGAACATGAAATAATAGGAACATAACTGAATTCAGAAGAGGACGATAACTGTTGGCTTGCTCTGTTAATCTGCTGCCAAATTCCTTTGTAAATGCCCTAATGATGTTTAATTCGTTTTAGGCATGATGAAATGTGTTTAGCTTGTGTAATCCTGGGCTTACATACGTATCAAGTGTTTGATTGGCCAAAATACAAAGAAAACATACCCGATTGTTTTCCTCTTTAGATTCAGCTCTAACCCTAATTTTCCACTTTACACAGTGAAATTAATGCGAACCTTTGCTTAATACGGAACTCGAAAAGAGTTAATATTGCTTTATAAATTTGTCAAATCCACCCATTTAGCACTCCATTGACTTCCACCGCAAATCGCAATTGGCCCTTTCAAATGATATATCACCACAAAACTTAACTTTACACACCCTTAAGCCACATATGCCTAAATCCTTCATATTTGCGCTATTTCCATTATATACCTTTCATAATAGAAATATGCCATAAAACATGCCTTTTCCACCTATATAATGTTTGCGATGCGATATTTAAATCCCCGCCGTTGATCTTTCGCCACCAGATCAACAGTTGGTGTCTTCTTCGAACAACACAACTTGCCCAATAGATCCCCACCGTAGATCTGTGCTTAGTGGATTTGACGGTCTATAAAGATTTCGGGTGGGACATAAGCACGAAGAATACCCGCCCAAAATGAGTGGTCTTCTCTCTCTACCCGGCTGCTACGTTTCGATCAATAAGTGGAATCGGGTGAGCTCCACTAAAAACTGCTTACCACTTTACATCCGCCCACAATTCCGCCTTTTAGCTTAAAATCCACTTTTTCGTACGCCTTGCGGACCTGCCAGAATTATAAAATGCAATATATAGTTTTTTGGGTCCATCATTGCAAATCGAAATCGGCTGAACCCATATACATGTATATGAAGGGCTTTTCGATATAGCGGACCCGCCGAAATTATAAACACAATGAATATATGTTTCAGGTCTGATTATTGTGAATCGCAATAAGCAATCGGTGAATGAACCAAGACATATGCATTCGACACTTTACAGACCTACCGGGCTTTTAAATATAATATATATATATTTTGGGTCCAGATATTTGACACTTTATAACTTGTTTCTTTTGTGATTTCGATACACAATATGCTTTGCGATATATATATGTATACATTCATATAACCACTGGCTTAATCGTTGGCTATATCGGGGTTGATTATTTTATTTTTACTTGTTCCTTTACAAAGAAAACACACACGATATACCATTATTACTCCTTCCTTTTGCTTTTATCTATTTTTGATATATTTTCAAATTCTTGTATGAAAAATGAATACTACAAGCAACAAAAATGCATGTTACAATAGATATGATGCAGATGAAGGTTCACATGATGGAATCCTTATGTTTGGACCTCAAGGAGGTAGTTGATAAGGCACATGTGTGGAATTATGGTTTACATAGGCTCCATGGTTGGAATAAGAGACACTAGCACTACATATGATCCCTTGGATTGTGGTAATGAAATTTGGTTTCGTAGAAAGGAGGGGATTGCTTTGTTTGACAAGGATGTTACTTTGGTCCTAAAACTCCTCCTTGGGGTTGACGGAGTTGGCTTTTTCTGTTCACAGATTATGCCCATTTATTTTGATTTGGTTTCTTGGATTGTCGAGGATGAACTATCTAGTCACCTAATGTCCTTAGTTATATCATCATTTCCCACTTGGTGTTGGGTCCCGCGGGCTAGGTTTGCGAAGGTTATTTTGTTAACAAACATCATGTGGCTCTTAGTGTGAGTGATATCTAAAGCCACTCTGAGTAGAATAGAAAATAATGTATACTTGCACCATAATTCAATGATATCTATGATGTTATGGATCAACTACAACTAAAGGGATTTAAGGAAAATAAAAATTGAAAATATGAGAAAGAGACATGGCGAAAAAGGCTTCTCAAGCCTTAATTGATTGTATTGACAAAGAATTATAATGGTACATTTAAATAAATCAAGATTATGTCTCAAGATAGTTCTTCTATCTTGGACACACAATCACTTTGGTTGACTAAATATCTCATCCGCAAACCAATCTAGGATCCTAACTAGTTGGAGAGAATCTCTCAACCAACTAGACCTAAATAAACTACCAAGTTTGAGGAATTGACTTGTTCTAGAATTAAAGACAAGTAGAAATTATTCCAGGTTTTATAATTTTAATTATTTTGGACTTATTGATTGTTTTTATGTGAGGGTGAGGCTAACATTCCCCCCCTCAATCATAAGTACAAAGTAATAACTTTTGATAAATCTAGGGCATGAATAGTTAAAAGATTTCTCTTCTTGATAATTTCTTATGATATACTTTTAATTCTTAGCTTATGGTCTTTTCTTCGTTATGTTATTATTGTGTTCTTTTCATCAAGACAACTAATACCAATATGCATAATAAAATACAAGTGACATAGTATGTAGGCTTGTCAGCCAGGGCCAAAACCTCTCACCTCTTGAGAGGAAAACCCAATCAAAATTATTCTTCTATATCTTCAATTGATGAGTACCAAGACCATGACATAGACCCTTGACTCTAGTATCCTCCCAAGAATCTTGTCACTGACCTTGATGCTCTGCCTCTTGCCTTTCTCGACTTTTTGCTTGATCTTGAACTGCTTGTTGGAAATACTGAGAGCGGGGTGAATCAATGTTTCTTTTCAATTGTTACTTATACCAGTTAAATAAATTATATTCAGAACACAAAATAAGCAATATGAATAAAATCTTTTAATAATATAATCTTTATAATGAATCAAGTACAATATATAGGGCTCCAACCCTAGATGAAGACACCAATATTCAATCTCCCAAGCTCCAACCTATATTTTTCCAAGCACTGACTTGGACTTCCCAAGGCTCCAACATTGTCACTTTGAGGCACCAACCTCTAGGGCTCCAACCCTATCTTTGGTATAAGTACCAACTTGGTCTTTTGAGGACACCTATCCTTTAGGGCTCCAACCCTATCTTCCAAGGCACCAACCTTGTCTATTTGAGGTTCCAACATCTACGGCTCCAACCCTATCTTCCAAGGCACCAACCTTGTCTCTTTGAGGCTCCAACCTCTTGGGCTCCAAACCTTAGCATTACTTCAATAAGATATGTTTGGTTATACTTCACGGCTCCCATTGTCTTCTTCAACAAGCCCTATCAATCTTCAGCTACGCCTTCACTTAGTCTCCAACATCTACGGCTCCAACCCTATCTTCCAAGGCACCAACCTTGTCTCTTTGAGGCTCCAACCTCTTGGGCTCCAAACCTTAGCATTACTTCAATAAGATATGTTTGGTTATACTTCACGGCTCCCATTGTCTTCTTCAACAAGCCCTATCAATCTTCAGCTACGCCTTCACTTAGTCTCCACGTCACATCATTAATGACAACCTTGTTCTTTACATGAAGGTTTCACCACTGCTCTTCATGTTACCTAGACAAAACTACTTCAAGGTCACCTCATGACGGCTTCAATGCATCATGGTATTCAATAGTCTTCACACAACTTCAATGTGTCTACAATGAACTATACTAAGTTCTGTACACAACAATTCTCTGTTTCAACCCTCTATTCTAACTGTCGTGGTAATTTCTTCAGGAGTACTTCAGAGGTGTGAACGTCATAGCTTCATGTTGTGCGTTCAATTAGAAACAATCCTATCGATGCAGTCCTTGTAATAGATCATGTGCTGTGCTTTAACAAATTCATTATAGGTATGATCCTTTTAATGAATAACCCAGTCAACAGAAGCTCAACCTTCATCTTTCTTCTTCTTTGCTGGACCTCCGGTTTCCTACTTCACTCACTCGACCTTCGGCTTCTTTTTCCTGCTCGACTTTCGGCTTTCTCTATTCCTTCAAGTTCATAAGTTGTGAACTTTTTATTATACTCTGTAATCGATGCCCCAGATTCACCCTTTGAAGTGAAGCATTTTAACTTGTTTTTATACGAGTTTCACTAATGACCAAAGGACACGTCTATTGGAGGGAGGCCGACTTGTGCATGAGGTGGCAAATTAAAATATATTAGAGGGCCTTTTGTTAATATTCAATTAATTATAACATAGCCTTGTTATATATGGAAATCACATCATAAGAGAGGCTATACCCATATTGGAGGTCCCACATTCCATGTCATTCCATTAATCCCGCAAACACAGCTTTCATGATAATCAGAGGTTTTACAAGTGTGCACATGTTTTGTCTTCCGATATCAAAATCACTGATATTCACATATCACCTCGTAGCGGATGCGATATTTAATAAAATGTTTTAATAACTCCTTTGGGTCCACCACCTTATTGCAATCGTAATTTCATAAGACTCCCACAATTGCAACTTTATGAAAATCCACATTAATAGAGGTTCCCACACACCACGTCATAGTTTTAATCGCAATTGCAACTTTCGAAGGTTTACACATAACATAATCGATTCCCTGATGGAGTGAATGCGATATAATATTAAATAGTTGTTAGTAAATCTGGCGGGTCCACAACTTCATCGCAATCGGTGGTTTTTTCATGTCAACCCTTAAGACTTGTGAAATGACTCTCGATGAGGCAGACGAGATATAACATAATGGTGTATTCATAACCTATTTCAGGTCTACAGTGATATCACAATCATAGATTTTGGTGTGACATACCTTTAATATTTTGCGATACCTTCTGATGTGGTAGACACGATGTTTCCTTAAGGAGTATTGTAATGGTCCAGTGGGTCCGCAATACACATATCGCAATCGGCGGATGTGGGGTGGTGATACATAATAAAATTTATGGTTTGCGTTATGCGACATATGCGATATTTCTTTAGGGTGCATTGTAATGGGACCATCGAGTTTGTAACTCATATCACAATTGGGGATTTCAGTGTAACAAGGCTTCAATACTTGCGACACAACATATGCGATATTGTATTAAGGCGTGTTGTATTTGAGTGATTGGGTCCGCAATGCATGTCGAAATCAGGGGTTTTGCGTGGTGGCATATACTAGAACCCATCGATATTATATATGTCGATACGTCAACTCTGATATTTCTCCTTAGTTCCTCTGATATAGATCTTATTGTTGGGCATACGCTCATGAAACCCATGAACTCAATATAATAAATTTATTTTATTCTTTACACCACATTACATAAAATCATAATTACATGTCATTATGAAGACCGAACCTAGTTACACTTTTCAACACTCCCTCTTATCTAGGGAGGTATTCATAATGGTACTTGGACCTTTTCAATCTGAAGAATTTCTCATAAGAAGAATTAGGATTGGTAACTCATTTGTATAGCATCATATATACCAACATTGTTACATAGCAAGGCCTTGAATAATAGTTCCTTATCTCCACAAGATCTAAGCTCAATGCTGGCGAGACCAATGATTTATAGACACGCTCATTATTGTCTCTCTGGGAACATACCCCACTCGGTTTCTCTCAGGATATGTTCCATGAGGAATATTATTATCTTGGACTCCCCAGCCCTCAAAGAATATTGGTCCTCCAATCCCCAAAGAGTATTCGATGCCAAATGATTACCTAATCCTCCATTCTGTCTTCACAGGTGAAGACCATAATTTCATGTCTATCTCTTCCTCTCACATAAGGAGGACATATTCCAATAAGGAATGTACTCATTCCTACCAAAAGAAATGTACCTAAGCTCCCTCATGGCTTAGGAATTTCCAAGTTTCTTCCAAGTAAGAAACTTCTCTTTCAGGCTCCCTCTTAGCTAGGGACCTATAACAACTCCTCATGTGGAACAACCAGCTACTTGAAGGCCTCCTCTTTTCTTTGATGTCATCAATTTATGGAGTCTTCATCTTTTGGGTCACTTTTATAGGGCACAAACCATCCATCAGTTTCATCCATGAGTCAGTCATGTCCTCATCTCATCAGAAAGTAGTCCATCAGATTTTCCATCTAGCCTTTGATTTATGTTATTCTTCCTTCATGCCATATTTTCCAAAAGGATCTTACATCCTTCAATATGGTCCTCTTGGAAGTAATCCCCAGATCTTCACTTTGGTAGTCCTACATAATCCCATCCATATATTAGCTCAAAAATAAAATGAACACTTAAATCAAACATTACCTTTGCGATGGTCTTTCATCATGACATCTTCTTGTAGGTATCAACATCCTGCATGCAGATTGGCACATCTCCCACCTATATCCATTGTCAAGGGTCTCTATCTTTTTCCGACTTCCATGAGAGTCTTCATATATTTTTGGGAGATATTATAGTCAAATATTCTTGGTTTTGGATGTTGAATGCCTTCTACCTTTGTTGCATATTACCACGATCTCTTCTTTTATTTTCACACTTCATTACCAGGTGCTTCCAATCACAGTTCCTTAATTGTAGTAAGTTTCTTCATGATTCATATGAGAACATATTATGTTGATTTCATCTAGTGTGAATTATGCCTTTCTGCAATATTTCAGGGGAGGAGATCCCTTCTTCTCATGATCATATTTCCCAGGATGGAAATAGTGATCCATATTATCTGCAAACACATGACATGACTTTCATAATAATCTATGTAAGCATAAACACCTCATCTTTCCTTTCGGTCATCCAGACTTCCCATAGCAGCTTCATTTGAATGAAGGAACTTCATCCTTTATACCTACTTTCCTGTTATGTCATCATATCATCATCTCTTGAATCCCATGAGTCAGAATTCTTGATGAAAATTCTTACTTCCTTTCTCGACCAGTGAATCTTTTTATGAGGGTTCCATCAGAGAAATTTTGAGAATATTTCATATCCTCACCCGACATATGTTTTCTTATGATGATCCCCTTTGATGACGACCTCTACTTATTTCTATAAGTATCACTGGAGGTTTCAATGAGGTTTTCAAGAGCCCTTGTTCTTTATAATCAATAAAGTTTATTCTAGACATTCTTTCTGCTTCCCATGTTAAGAGCTCTAACTTCTAATGCTTCTATCATGATGCTACTTTCTAATCTTATGCATCCTATCTTATTTACATTGATTCCTATCTATAAATTACAAGTGAAAAGTACCTTTTGGTGAAGAATATCATATTAGTCATAGTACATATTGTTTTTCTTCTTCCTTCTTAAACTTCTTTGTCTCAGGTTCTTTCACTTCCTTAATATGGGCTTCTTCCCTGTCCCTCTTGCGTTTAGGACAATCTCTTCTATAATGCCAGAGTTTCTGACAACCATAACATCTTTCCTTTGCCATGTTCTTATTCTTCTTCTTTGGAGGATCAAACTTTCCAAATTTCCCTTTTCTTCTTGTCACTGATTGATCCCTTCTATCTAAGATTTTGTTACTTTCTTCCTTTAGCCTATCTTCTTCTTCCTTGCAGAGAGACCATAATCTGATGAATGGGATAACTTCCTCTTCACTAGTAGATATGAGGTTATCTTTCTCATCAGTCAATGCATTTAGAATAACATAGATTATTTCATTATTAAATACAATCTCTCCTAGATCATGTAATTGCCATTTTATTTGAGATTCTTTTGATATACACAATGATATCCCTTCATCCTTTGACACCTTCAATTTATATAGATCAAATGTAAGTGATATGATCTTTTCTATCGTGCTCTTGGAGAATATTTCTATCAACTTATTGTTGAAATATGGAAACAAGGATATTCCAATTTAATTTTTCCTTGAATTAAATTGTGAATTAAAATTGAATTTAGTCTTAACATCTACTTGGAAAAAAATCAATTAATTTATTTTGAATTAATTAGTTGGAGAAATTCAATTTAGAAGTCTTTCTGAAGTCATGCAAGAGTTATCCCTTAAATTAAGGAGATAAGATTGAGTTATATTTGAGTTGTAATTAGTTAACTCAGTTTTACTGAGTTAAGTCCAGTTAAATTAGTTCCAAACTGTTTGAGGAACTAATAGTGAGTTAACGGTCAGTTGATGCATGCATGCACTCAACTAGTCCTACTCCATTTAACTGAAGATTCCCTTATTAGAAACTCATGCATGTCTATTCTGAGAAAGACCCAGTTGAGTTAAATGCCAAGGACAATGTACTATCAGTTTCATGTGTTCTCTCATGGAGAAAACTCATGCATGTAGTCAAGGATAAATCCTTGGGGATTGTGCAGTTTTGAGGAGAGGGTTTTCCACTTGGTAACAAGAAAATTATCCACAAGGAACAACACAAGGAAATAGGAGCTTGGAGGGTAGAGAGGAAGGCTCTAGAGAAGCCAAGATTGCCTGTGACCATCTGTGAGGATTGTACTAAGAGCTGCTAGCTGTGAGAGCTAAGGCTTTGTATAATTCCTATGTATTTCCACCATGTATGATAATACAATAGAGTGGGGTTTTTAGCTGAGGCTTTCCCCAAAGTATTTTCATGTGTATTGTGCCATTGATTCTTCTTCTTCTAGTTATATTGTTCAGCTTGATCTTTAAGCTTCCACAAATTGATAGTAGAAGTAGGTTATAATATTCTACTTTGATTTATATTGTATTATTGGGTTAACCTACACAAATTTTCTACATGGTATCAGAGCTGTGAACAATATATTGAGAAGAGAATTCAAAGTTTGAAGTTCGGGGTTGCAGGTGCAAATCAAATTCATATCATACTTCAAAGTTGGCTAATGGCATTCTATGGCTTGAGACTCGAGTATGCCTTGGAAGGTAGCTTGAATTACATAGCATGGAAAGATAGAATGGAGGATGTATTAGAAGACAATGGCTTGAAGGAATTCATTGATCAAGAAATCCCAAAGCCAACTTCAACTAATGCACAAGAGTTGGTTGAGTGGAAGAAGTGTGCGGTGAAGGCAAGACAGATCATCCTCGAGGGAGTTAGAGACCATATTGTCTCGAGTCTCTAAGGGAAGGATACTCCATTTTCAATGTGGAAGACATTGAAGGACCTCTACCAGAACAATAGCGATCAGAGGAAATTGGCGCTCAAGGATAAGCTTCAAAGAATCAAGATGGAGAAGGGCGATACTATTTCCACATATCTGAACAAGCTCACCACCTGCAGAGATGAGCTTGGCAGTGTGGGAATAACTATTGCCGATGATGATATGGTGAGCCTCGCTTTCCTTGGCCTTCCAAAGAGTTGGAATAGCTACTAGGACTCTGTGAATGGAAGGGAGAAACTGCCGCATTGGGAATGACTGTGGTCGGATCTTATGCAAGAGGAGATCAGGAGGAGCACACGAGATGGTTCTTCATCCAAGAATGATGGTGAAGAAAATCTAGCCTTAGTAAGTAAGGCAAGGAAAGGGAAGGGGAAGGCTTCCCATTTCAAATCAAATTCTTCTCATGGAGGGAAGAAGGGTGACATGTATAAAGTAAGATTCTTTAATTGTCCCAAGATGGGACATTATGTGACTAATTTCCCATCAGAGAAGCCCAAGAAGGGATCCTCAGAAGGATTGAAAGGTGAGGCATTAGCCTCTTAGTTTGAAATGGGCTTTGCCCTTATCACATGCATGGTGTCATCGATGATGGGTTGTGTCTAGTATCTTGACAGTGGAGCCTCATTCCACATGGCCGGTGATAAAAATTTATTCAGTGCCTTGGAGGAGAAAGACCTCAAGATGCACATAGAGATGGGTGACGATGGAAGGTATAGTGTTTCAGGAGTGGGCACGATTACTTTTTAGAGGGAGCATGGAGCTCCTCTCACCTTGAAAGATGTGATGTATGTGCCTGGACTGGCGAGGAACTTGGTATTGGTCACGATGTTGGAGGACAAAGGCTACGATGTTGCCTTCAGTAAAGGAAAGGCATTCCTAAGACACATAGCCACGGGTCAGACCAAGAAGATAGGGATTCGGGTGAAGAATCTCTATAAACTAGAGGTAGATGATTGTGCAACATTGAGTACGAAAGCAGAATTGGTGCAAAGCCAAGACATTGGCGAGTTGTGGCACAGACAGTTGGGGCATTCACATCATGGGGCTTTGAAGATAATGCAACAGATATCTACAAGACTTCCCAAAGGTAAACTTGAGCAAGTTGACACGTGTAAAGGTTGTACCTTGGGAAAGTGCACCAAGTCTTCCTTTCATGATTGAGACAGTTGAGTAGAGGCTATCTTAGAGCGAGTTCATATTGATTTCTGTAGACCATTCTCAACGTCATCCACAATGAAGCAAAGGTATTATGTGATTTTCATTGATGACTATTCTCATAAATGCTGGATTTATTTCATGCAAAAGAAGGACCAAATTTTCAAAAAGTTTGTGAGTTCAAAGCTTTGGTTGAGAAAGAGTCAGGGAAGAAGATCAAGGCCTTGAGAAGTGACAACGGTGGAGAATATGTCTCTCAAGAGTTTAAGGACTTTTGTGCAGCGAAAGGAATTAAACAAGAGTTGACAGCACCTCATAACCCACAACAGAATGGGGTGGCCGAGAGGAAGAACATAACTATTGTAGGGGCAGAATGGGCAATGCTGCATTACCAAGGCCTACCACTTCACTTGTGGGCTAAGGCATGCAACACAATGGTCTATTTGTAGAATAGAAGCCTGCATCACATACTTGGGATGAAGACACCAAAGGAAGCTTTCTCCAGTAAGAGACCAGATGTGGGTCACTTCAGGATCTTTGGCTCATTGGTATATTTCCATGTGACAAAGGATGCACGGAAGAAGCTTGAGATGAAAACAGAGTTGGGGATATTTGTGGGGTACATTGATATGCCTCACAACTATCGGGTGTACTTGCCTACCAGTTGGAGGACAGTGGTTCATAGAGATCTCAAGTTTGACAAGCAGAAGGCCATGCGAGTTTCCCTTGAGAGGGAGCTCCAACTACAGGCTGTGGAGGAACTGTTGGTTCCTAAGGAGGAGGAGCCTCAGATTGATGTAGAGCAGTCGCATGCAGAGGTTCCAGGAGTGGAGACATCCACTCAAGTAGGGTCTTCCAGAGATGGACAAAAGCGCACAAGAGAAGCTGACCTATTGTTGGAGGATGCAAGAGAGAATGTGGGAGCACCATCTTCTCAACACAGACAGAGGAGGTCACTTGAGAGGTACACTGGATACATGGACCTTGCTGAGGAATGTGTTGAGACCAAGCCATCTTCCTTTGAGGAAGCAGTGCAACAACCGATTTGGGTTGATGCTATGGTGGAGGAGTATGACTCCACAGTTCGTAACAACGTTTAGGACGTGGTTCCTATACCAGAGAAAAAGTCAGTTGTGAGTTCCCTTTGGCTTCATAAGGTAAAACAAGCTACTGATGGTAATGTGGAGAAAAATAAGGCAAGATTTTTCTCCCATGGCTTTTCACAGGTAGAGGGGATTGACTATGATGAGACTTTTTCTCCTGTTGCAAGGTACTCATCTATCAGATCTATGTTGGCACTATCAGCATAGATGGGTTGGAAGATCCATCATATGGATGTGAAGACAACATTCCTTAATGACCAAATTGAGGAAGAGGTGTACATAGAGTAGCCGAAAGGTTTTGAGACCTTCGATTGTCAGTTGCATGTGTGCCGACTCAAGAGAGCGTTGTACGGGCTGAAGCAAGCACTTCGTGCTTGGTACACCAAGATAGACAACTACTTCACCGGGTTGGGCTTCACAAAGAGTGAAGTGGATGCGAACCTGTACCACATCATGGTGAAAGGTAAGCTGTTGATCATCATACTTTATGTTGATGATCTCATATTGACTGGTGATGATCAGTTGATCGTGTCTTGCAAGGAGGACCTTGCAAGATAATTCAAAATGAAAGACATGGGTCTCATGCATTACTTCCGTGGCATGGAAGTGTGGCAGAAGGATGGGGAGTTGTTTGTGTCTCAGGGCAAGTATGCCAATGAGATACTCATGAGATTCCAGATGGAGAAATGCAAGCCCATGCAGACTCCTCTAATAGTTAACTGGAGGAATGAGGTTTCTACTTCAAGAGAAGTGGTAGAGGCTACTGTGTACAGACAACTTATGGGTTCATTGATGTACTTAGTGAACACATGACTAGATTTGTGCTGTGCGGTGAACCAACTGAGTCAAGTGATGGTTCAACCTACCAAGATGTTTTGGAAGGTGGAAAAGCATGTATTAAGATACCTCAGAGGCACATCTCAATATGGATTATGGTATAGACGGACAAAGGGAGTGAAGTTACAGGGCTTCACTGATGCAGATTGGGCAGGGAGTCCATCAGATCGGAAGAGCACATCAGGAGGGATTTTCAACCTTGGGTCAACGACAGTTTCTTGGTACAGCAAAAAACAGAGGTCGGTTGCACTCAGCCTAGCAGAGGCAGAATACATGGCTGCAAGTCAGGTAGCATGTGAGGCCATCTGGATGCGAAAAATCCTAGTTGGTTTGTTTGATCAGAGGATGGATCCAACTGTGATCTATTGTGATAATCAAAGTTATATAAAACTATATGATAATCTAGTATTTCATGATACATTCAAGCACATCGACATCCAGTATCATCATCTCAGAGACTGTGTAGCGAGGAGGATCATGTTACTGCGGTATATTTCGATAGAGGAGCAAGATGCTGACATTTTGACAAAGGCATTGTCAAAGTGTAAATTTGAGTTCCATAGAGACAGGATCAAGGTGGCAGATAATCCATTTCTTGTTGAGAGGGAGTGTTGAAATATGGCAACAAGAATACTCCAATTTAATTTGTCCTTGAATTAAATTGTGAATTAAAATCAAATTTAGTCTTAACAACTACTTGGAAATAATTATTTAATTTATTTTGAATTAATTAGTTAGAGAAATTCAAGTTAGAAGTATTTCTGAAGTCATGCAAGAGTTATCCCTTAATTAAGGAGATAGGATTGAGTTATATTTGAGTTGTAATTAGTTAACTCAGTTTACTGAGTTAAGTCCAGTTAAATTAGTTCCAAACTATTTGAGGAACTAATAGTGAGTTAACAGTCAGTTGATGCATGCACACACTCAACTAGTGCTACTCCAATTAACTGAAGATTCCCTCATCAGAAACTCATGCATGTCTATTATGAGAAAGACCCAGTTGAGTTAAATGTCAAGGACATTGTACTATCAGTTGCATGTGTTTTCTCATGGAGAAAACTCATGCATGTAGTCAAGGATAAATCCTTGAGGATTGCACAGTTTTGAGGAGAGGGTTTTCCACTTGGTAACATGAAAATCATCCACAAGGAACAACGCAAGGAAATAGGAGCTTCGAGGGCAGAGAGGAAGGTTGAAGAGAAGCCAAGATTTCCTGTGAGCATCTGTGAGGATTGCACTGAGAGCTGGCTAGTTGTGAGAGCTAAGGCTTTGTATAATTCCTATGTATTTCCACCATGTATGATAATACAATAGAGTGGGGTTTTTAGCTGAGGCTTTCCCCAAAGTATTTTCATGCGTATTGTGCCTTTGATTCTTCTTCTTCTGGTTATATTGTTCAGCTCGATCTTTAAGCTTCTGCAAATTGATAGTAGAAGTAGGCTATAATATTCTGATTTGATTTATATTGCATTATCGGGTTAACCTACATAGGTTTTCTACACTTATCATATATTTCTTTAGATGTCTAGAACTCAGCTAAATTGGAAATGAGAGGATCTTTGATAGACTCCTTAAGAATCTTTTGAGCCTTGAGATCCATTTCCATGGATTCATATAATGCTTGTTCTTTGGATGGCTTGGAGAAATTTCCATAAACATGATCAATGACTTCATTTACTTCGAGGACTATATCTATCCTTCTTTTCCATACAAGAAGGTTTGATATCCCAACCAACTTTTGGTTCTCCTTGAAACATGAAGTCATTTTTATTAGATTTGATTATAATAAAAGGTACTTGTGAAGATAGAATCTTCAGCTTGATGATGAACTTGTTGCTTTAGATGATCTCTTTCAAGTGAGATCCTTGCTTCAATAGAGAGAAGATTTCCTTTCGATCTAACCTTACTCAAATTTTAAGAGCGTAAATTTCTTTGGTGATGTATGATTTCTGGAGTGCTTCTAGGGTTTCAGTTTTTTCTGCCTGCTTACTTCTTGTAGATGATTTCAAGACTCTTGTTGGTGTAGATTTATTAGATCTAGGGTTTGCCTTTGGTAGCCCTTGGATTTGCTAATATCCTTCTTTGAAGCTTGATTCTCGTGTGTATACTTGCTTGAATACCCCTTCTTGACTTCAACACCTAAGCTCTGATAAGCTTTGATACCATGTTGAGAAATCTAGGGCATGCATAGTTAAAAGATTTCTCTGCTTGATAATTTATTGTGATATACTTTTACTTCTTAGCTTATAGTCTTTTCTTTTTTATGTTATTATTGTGTTCTTTTCATCAACACAATTACCAATACGCACAATAAAATATAAGTGACACAGTATGTAGACTTGTTAGCCAGGGCCAAAACTTCTCACCTCTTGAGAGGAAAACCCGATCAAAATTCTTCTTCTAGATGTTCAATTGGCGAGTACCAAGACCATGACACAAACCCTCGACTCTAGTATTCTCCCAAGAATCTTGTCACTAAACTTGATGCTCTACCTCTTCCCTTTCTTGACTTTTTGCTTGATCTTAAACTACTCTCCTCGACTCCTTCTAGAGAAACTCAGTCTCTATACTTCACACTGATTCTTCTCAAATTTCCTAGAGAATCTCAATTTCTAGGATTTCACTGGTCTCTTGTAGAGAAACTCGGTCTCTAGATCTCAGTCACCCAGAAGAATCCTTCTCTTGCTACCCCAGAAGAAACCCTCCTTCGCTTGCCCAGAAGAAACCTTTCTTCATTGGCCCAGAATAATACCTCCTTCGCTGATATAGAAGAACCTCTCTTTCGCACTTCCTAGAAGAAACTCTCCTTCATATAGCCCAAAAGAAATCTCCTTCGTTGACCCCAGAAGAAACTTTCTTCACTCTTATTTGCACTTATGTTTGTAGCCCTTCTTCTTCGCTCTTCTTCACTGAATTGCTAGTCGAGCTATTTGTTCAAATTTCTTGTCTTCAAGTGAGGTTGATTTAGGCTATATATACACTTATTCATATGTCCTTTAGGATGACATGATAGCTTGAATTTATGCCGACTTAATCTAGCATCTTTTTCAATCTTTGTAGGCTGACTTGAAGAGGATAAGTGACAAGTTCTTGGAGGATAATTTACATAGACAATATTGACCTTTTTATAAAGTGTAACATGACTTCATTACATGAAAACGACTCTATCATTTTATGACTAGATGACAAATAATTCCTCAAAACTCTCAATGGGAGTCTTGATTAAAAAAAACAAATCCCTCGCTCATGAAACCCATGAAGCAAGTCAATATAATAAATTTATTTTATTCTTTACATCAAATTACATAAAATCATAATTACATGTCATTATGAAGACCGAACCTAGTTAGGATTTTCAATAAGAACCTGGTACCATCTCCAAGTCTTCATGCTAAAACTGTTGAGCCGATCCTCAATGAAGAACTGCGTGAAAAACCTCCAAAACTGGATGCCGAAAACTCCAATTTGAAGAGAGAAAACCAAGATAAGTGAATCATCTGCAAGTCTAATACAACTCTAAAAATGCTTGACAACTCAATCAAATGCCAAGTTGAAATGTAAAAGGATCCATCTATCATTTTCTTGGTTCAATGATCATTCAAGTGAACAAAAGAATGTCCACAAATGCTCTCAATCAACATCCCAATCTCTTTCCCACTGGAAAAATTGTTGTTGTCGAAAACTTTCAGTATGACAACCATTAATTCCTCCCTTTGTCAGATGAAAGGAGAGACCATCTACATTTGTTTTTGAACTCCCCCCCTCTCCATATAAACTCGCTCACTTGAAATCATGCTCGCTTGATTTTAGAGTTGTGCTTTACTTTTCTTTGCTCACTTGATTTGACAAGTTTAGGGTATCGACTACCACTACCCAAGTTAATGATTTTACAATGAAACGTAATAAACATATGATTTCTTATTTTACTGTTAAAAACTCAACCTTATATCAATTTGACTTTTGACCATAAAATTTAAACCTTAAGTTTCGGTACCACTCGAAATGTTACAAAAATCAACTACATCATTATGAACTTACTTATCACTCGAAATGTTACAAAAATCAACTACATCATTATGAACTTTACATTAAGAGATTCTAAACTCATCTTACACAATAACTTCTAACTCTTTACATTTTCTCTTACACTCTTCACCGCACACCATGAAAGGGCATAAATTACCATATATTTAAGCATACTAATCCTTTATAAGGACTCCCTCGCCCAAAATTAATGACATTGTTTTTAACTATTTGAAGTGAGCTGCCTTCATTTGGCCCATGTGACCATCCAACAAGCCCCGGAGCTTACCCAGATTTATTATTGCAATGAATACAACTTTGTCATAAATAAAGAAATTATACCTTCCTTTTTGCACGCGGCCATGGACTGGAACTTCATGCTCTTCATTCTACACGTAAAGATTTTAATGCTCAAATCACATCACGCCCATTGCATTCATCTCGTCTCAGGTGTGTGAATTGTTTTTCTGTTGCATAATCTGCCACTTAAAAAAAGTCGTGAGCGGAGTTTTATTATTGTTGTACGAAAATATTCAGGTCACAGCAAGGGCTAACCAGCTTGTTATAGGGTATTAAATGCTCTGTACATGCATACTGTATAAATAACATACTGTCTTTGGTAACTACATAAATTAAAAATAAAGGTTGTGTATTATTCTATTATAAAGCATGCATGTACCAAGGCATTTAATGCCCTATAGCAAGCTGGTTAACCTTTGCCATCAAATCACAACGATCCAAAGGGTCATTGCAACGAGAAACTCAAGGCCTTTAAGGCCGATCATCCAGATCATTTTGAGGAGGCTTTTCAGTGAACCCTGCTAACAAAATTTAGTGAACAAAATTCAGATGAAAGTCTTCCTTGGCTGTGAAGAGGTATTGAGAAATTAAAACACAGAGTAAGTATCTTGGCTGTGAAAGGACAAGGGATTCAAATAAACAGATTTTTAATGCTTTTCCTTCCTTACCACTCTTAACCTCATCATTACCACTCTTAACCTCAATCAAATCCTTCCAATGACGAAACAACATCAGAGAACAAACCCACTGATATCATCTTTCAACGCATATGGATTTCATGATTTTAAGATAAAGCTCAAAAAATAATTTGACTAACCATGGTGGAAGCTCACTACTATTGGTCCGCGCAGGTTCCTCCACAGGCTTTAACTTTATTCCATGTCCAACCTTGCAGGTTCCACGCGACAATTGCAGCCATCCAGTGGCTTACGCTACTATGTCTCTTTCACACTTGCAAACATGTTGCGTTTGTTGTACATTCTGTTTACTGGACTGTAGATCATACATATCTCTTTCACGCAGATCTCAAAAACATCGAACTTCAATAAAATATGTGGAGATTTCATGGGCCGCGTGGAATAATTCTCAGTTCCAATTAATACGTGGGTTGTGGACTTTTAAATTTCAAGGCAGATTTTTTAACGCCACAGTTCTTCCAACGCAAATGTTTCACACGCTTTTCACTCCTAAGCTACTTCCTCCACACTGGCTTTCTTTGCACAAGTCCTTCAATTCTAACTTTTCCACGTTGGATTTCCATGAGCTTGCAACAAGCTTCATGCATGCCACTTCCTTGCAAATCCTCCACGGTGCTATATGTTGGCTTCACAGGTTCTTCTCCACTTTACCCATGCGATAAAATATACTATTTCATAGGTACAAACTCTTTTCTCAGCAAATAACTGCTCCACTTGGAGTCAAAGTATTGGCACCTCCGAGCCCAAAAACGCAGTGCAGGTAGCTCATTTTCAATGGATGGTTCGAATAGTGCTAAAATAGGTTACATCACAGAAAGAGTTGGATTAGAAACAAAGAGAGAGAAAGTCCATTCCGAAAGAAAAAGTTGTTCCAAAATCACGCATACAGAGTCACGTTATCAACAAATATGATTAGCACAACCTTTTTGTTTTAACAACCGACGTTGAATATTAGATACATCATATAAGCAGCTACTCCGATGATCTCTTCACAGATACCAAACACGTTCTCTTACCAATAGCAGAAAGCTCCCTCTCTGATACCAATTAAAGGGATTTAAGAAAAATAAAATCTGAAAACATTAGAAAGAGACATTGTGGAAAAGGCGTCTCAAGCCTTATTCGATCATATTCACACAGAGTGACAAATTTTTCAAGATAGTTTATTTATTTGGTATACATATCTATTTTGGTGGAGAAAATATCTCAATTACATATTAATTTAAGAGTAAGAGTTTAGTGAGTTAGAAAGAATTTTTAGTTAGTTAGAGAAAATTTCTCAATCAATTAGATTTAAACAAATTTTCAATTTTAAAAAATTGACTCATTCTAGATTAAAAACAAGTAGAAATTATTCCAAGTTTTATAATTTTAATTATTTTGGACTTATTGATTGTTTTATGTGAAAGTGACTCTAACAACCACCTTAACATAAACAAATGGCGGCATAATTATTATCTGCAATGGACATGAGAAAAGAAACAAGTTAAGTAGGATCAGGATGAAAAGTGTAGTCTTAGAAGCTAACTAAGACATGTTGGTGTTCAACATACTTTGTTTCCTATCCCTTATGTTAATTCAATTAGAACTTCCATTTGTTCACGCTAGATTTGAAGGTAGAACCTCCCATTATGGAGGCTATTGTATCTCAAGGTTTGAAAAATAATCTAATAATAGTATAGATTAGCATGAAAGAAAATTTTTGTTCTATTCTAGCAATTTTTTTATTGAGTTTATACAACTAGGACTTTTAAATTAATTTTGTTTGCTAAAATTCATGAGATAAGGATTTTCAAACTAAACTTTTTGTAACTATGCATGACTGCAGTTTAGGTGCATATTTTGATGAATACATTATTTCTATTATAGTTATAAAAAGAAAGATCATAATTTTTTGTTAATTAAATTATATGTTTGATCACATAAATATATTTAGTTCCATGAAGACCCCCCAAAACACTAAAACATGCAAACACTAAAACATGCAATTTCAACAAACTTCTAGTTGATTCTGGGAAAAATTAATTGAAAAATATGTCCATAAAAAAGTAAAAACTTCAAAGATATAAACTACATTTTTTAAATATGTTATTTCTATTATTTTACTTAAAATTGATTACTATTTTTACACCAATAGGCATGTCTATAATTTAATAATTAAATTTCTATTATTTTACTTAAAATTGATTACTATTTTACATCAATAGGCATGTCTATAATTTATAAATCAATAATTATTTAAGTGGATGGTAGAGATTTAACCTACATGTTATATTCTATAACATTCATAGTAGTTATAGATAATTAAAAAATGTGGAAAAAAATATTTATAAATAAATTAAGAATCTAAAATAAAAATAATGTAAATCTCCATGGTTAACAACCTTTTTCTATGTTTTTAAATGTGTATACGTTTATGTTTTTTTTTAATGAATTCTTTTTATTGTTCAGTAATAATAATAATTTAAAATAAGTTTATAACATAATGATTTTTAATGATTTTTAATTTTTTAACAATTTGAGATGTATTATGTAGTGATTGATATTTATTATGGATTGATGTATATCAATCTTTATTAGCCATTTAATTTATATAGTTGCTCTAATGGAATATAGTTTCTAAAATTTTAATTTAATTATCAATAATTATTAGATGGATGATACCGATTTTAATCTCCATCTAATATTTTAGAATATTTATAATAGTATACACAAATCGAATTAAATAATAGTATAAATTTAACCTTCATAAAATATTCTAAGATATTCATATTAGTCTTGTTCTTTTCCTTTTTAATTAAATTAATTAAAAAAATCTCATATGAACAATCTAAATAAATTATAATTTTTTGGACATAATATTGATAAGCCATAATATTATAACAAAACCTATTTATAAATTAACAATCTTCATAATAATACATGTAACTATTTTAATATTCTATCATAAATTAATACTTATTTCATTCATATTATAATTTCAAATTTATAATAATTAATAAAAAAAATTACATCCATTGTTCAAATTTATAAGCATGCTTACTTAAACTGCCTTGCTAGAAAACCCATACACGGCACTGTAATGTATATTAAACTGTAGGTGAATGGATCATTAATTTACAGTGTCGCATTAAATAAGAGCTCATTTGAAACTTAAATACAGTATTATATATTAAGTTATTTTGGTTCGATACACAGATTTATGAAGGTGTAAAATGTCTCTTTAAATGAATGCCGATGCCTTCGGAGGAGTTTCTTCCCATGTATATATATATATTACAAATTTATAATATAAATAGTGTTTAGGGAATAGTAAAACTGATAATTATAATTATAATTATAACTTATTCATTATAATTATATTTTTTGTATGATGAATATGCTGAATAGAGGAGTATGTAAACATCCTCCCTTAATAATAAATAATAAATATAAGAACTAATAAAAATAATATTAATATACAATAATAATAATAATAATGAATAATAAGCAAATAAACCACTAAATAAAAAATAATAAATTGAATAAATAACTAATAAAATAAATAAAACTTACTTCGGGACGAATTACTTAAAGTGGGAGAGTTGTAAACATTCCCTCCCTTTAATAATAAAATAATAAATGAATAGAACTATAAAGTAAACAAAAAATAAAATAAAAATAAAAAAAAATAAAATAAAACCTTAACTTCGGACTGCGGTTTGAAAAATCTGAATAAAAGGGCAAATGGTAATTTCATATTGCAGTGTTGTGTATGATCTTTATTATTATTATTATTATAAGAACAATGTCATAATTTGTGGGGAGTGTAGTCATGATTGGTGTAATCATCGGTGTAAGCAAGAAGTTAATAAAGAATCATAGTATTTTATTCTTATCATTTTCAACTTTTCATATATAGATATAAAAATAATAATATTTTTAGTCACAATTAAAAAAAAACCAATATATATAACAATATTGAATATTTATACATTGGAAACAAAAATAATGTTATTAGTCATAAAAGGACCATGACATATACAACAACATTGAAGATTTATTTGTTGAGAAAGATACATATCTAAATTACCATTAAGATAATAAAACTGGAACATAAACCCTTAACTTAAATTTGAATCATTATAATTGTTTTGTTTTCTTCTTGAAATTATTAAATATTTTATAAATATTAATTCTACTATCATTTTTAAATAAACTTTAAATATAATTTATTATGGAATTTTATTTTAAAAGCGTTTTTACTGGGAATTACCAGAAAACAATAAATGTGTCTGTTTAATTATAAAAAATATTGGAAAAATAAATTAAGTTAAAAGATTTTATCTCATCAATTATAAAAAATTAAAAATTACAAAACTTTATTTACACAGTATTACCATTTAATATATTATGAACATACTAATAAAACTTGTCATTTGAATTTTTAACGATTAACTTATCCAACAAAATTCTATAATTAAATATAAAAAAATGATCAAAATCCCTGCCTCTCAATTTCATGTTAAATCAATTACTGTAAAGTTTGAATTCTTAAATTAAATATAGAAAATTATCAAAATCCTTGCCTCCCAATTTCATGTTAAATCAATTACTGTAAAGTTTGAATAGGTCCTCTCAGTGATAAACATATCCGCATTTTCTCTTAAACATTGTTTAAATTGTTAATATTAATTAAATATATTAATAGATGAATTTTGTGATGATTGCTAACTCATTTTGAAATGTTATAGGTTTCTGTTAAGGTAATGGATACCACATAGCGAGTTCCTAAAATGCGGGTAGATTCATGGTAGATGCATGGAAGGAATCAATGAGAGTGACGGAGATGGAGAGCCCTTTATGGACAATTTCAAATTTTAAATTAAATATCAATATTATATCATTTTCGTAGTGCTCTATATATTGATTTTTACAGATTACGATTTATGTTATTTATTTTCAACATTTGTCTATATATTAATCTATGTAATTAATAATAGTTTTTTAACCAATCTAACTATATATTAATTTATGTAATTAGTTATTAGTTAGGCTGATAGGCCTTCCTTTGAAAGGGACCTTAGTCGTCTTTTTCGTTCTCCGGTTGACACGTGGCGTCGGGTCCCTTTCGTCCTCATGTTGACACCTGGCGTCGGGCGGGCATAACCCCTAGCGGTCTTCTGCGGTTCTATTTGGTTCCTGTCCAAGACCAGTTGCGGTTCTGTTGACGAACGAGAAGGGGAGAGCAGGAAGTTGCGTTGGGGGTTAATCCCGGGCAGCATCCAGTGCTGACAGGCGGCCTTCAGGCTGCGCGAAGTTGGCGCGCTAACAGGATGCTGGTTAGATCCTGTACCCACCGGAACAGAGACACAATCGAGCATAAATTGGAGAAAAAACGAGATCCATTATTGCTCATTACTCCCAAAAACCCACATCTGTTCTGGCACGATCAACTGTTCTGCGGTTTTCCTGCTTCCATGACCTTACCGGCAGCCTTCATGGATCAACCTACTGACATCAATTTCACAAACTACCCACAGCTTGGATCAATCTCACACAGTGTAGCAGTGTTCAAACTGACAGAGGAGCCTAGTTCGACAATCTCACGAACGAAGAACGGAGCTGGAAATCATGAGCCCGCGCTGTTGTTAGGCCGATA
This sequence comes from Pinus taeda, assembly GCA_000404065.3. Lineage (NCBI taxonomy): Eukaryota > Viridiplantae > Streptophyta > Pinopsida > Pinales > Pinaceae > Pinus > Pinus taeda. The sequence continues at coordinate 10,274 of APFE030820509.1, read as the reverse complement.
CTTCTGCACAATATCATTTCTTCCAGGTCAGCTCATTCTTCAACTACTTTGTTCCTTGCCGACTGCAACCAACTCCGAATAGGGGTTTTGTCTCTGTTTATGAATCTACAATTGAATGTTTGCTGTGAATTCTCGCTATCTATGTCTACATATTCCAATTTCTGCTGCATTTTATAATTTTCCACCATGAATTCACTTAATGTTCTTGTTTCTGGCTTGTGGGTCCTTGCTTAAGGGCCTCTAGCACGAGTCTACTAGATTCGCTTGCATGAAGCTGCACTTTGGACCTATCATCTGAACTCGGTTCCTTGGCTTCATGGTCATTTGCAACAAGAAATGTTGTCTCTTCGATTCTATTCACATTTTCCGCAACTTTTTCTATGCTTAGGAGACCATATTTTCTAGAAAAGAATGAAACTGAAAATAGATTATCAGTCATGCGTTCTACTAGCATCAGGCGAGTGCTCTCCCTTGGAGGCCATAGCTTGATGGAGAATGCTCTCTCTGCCTGGGGGTTTGTTGATCCCATTATATTGGTTTTCCAAAAGAGGAATGCCTTTGATCTGTTGCAAGGAAGTACATTGTTTGCAGCACAGCCTTTGCAACTTTAATTTCTCCAAGATTTTAATTGATGGGATAGAAATAAAATTAGTTATGGAAGGTTCAAGATGCCGAGATGCATAATTGAACACATCATTGAGACTTGTTATTCATGACCTGAGCAACTTCCCATTTGAAACATCGTCCTGATATAATTTATTTGTAATTACAACTGTCCATTCTTCAAATTTTGGAAAGAACATGCAAAGGGTTGGTTTTAGGACATGGATTGGTCAGGTAAAATCGTTCATCAATTCTTTAATTGAATATCCGAAATGTTTGCACTGTTCAAGCAACAAAGTTTTAATATCTATATTGAATACTGATGTATCATGAGTACAGTTTTTGGGTAGGCTAAGAACCACCAGGAGGGTTCGTGTAAAGGATTTTGATTTTTGTGTTGTTTGGAGCCATGTAGACAACATGCGAATGGACTTTTCTATTTTGGCTTTGTTTCTCACCTCCCATAAGAGGTCTATAATTCTATGTTTTTCACCTCCGGTAAGAGGTCTACAATTCCAAAATTTATGGATCAAGGGTTTTGGAAAAGCTTTTGCTTCATATATTATTTTTGTAATAAAAAAATACCGTTGTAATTCAAGCAAAAATAAAATAGCTAAAAGGTGTGACCTAAGTGGATTGAAGAAAAAGTAGGTGCAGTCAACAATGTAGGAGTTCTTTGGCTTGTGAGTTTTCTTGGTTCCTTAGAAGTTTATAGTTTTAGAACTCATTGATCATAGTCTTGACTCCTACATAAAGCTTCTGAGATTCCTCATATCCTGCAACATGGTGCCACGTTATCTTGAATTTCTAAGAGGCATCCTTTCCCCAATTATAGAAGAGCTTATTGATTGATATGTTTTTGTCGTTCTAAATTATTTTCCCATCATCATTCAATCTGACTTAATGCAACAACTCTTACCAATTGAGAGCTCAAGGCATCATCTTTTACCAATTGAGAGCTCCAATGTGCTAACAAGTTATCTATCTAAAACATTAGACTATAGATTTCAGAATAGGAGTCATCACAAGGTGTTGGGGAGAAAGATTCCAAAAAAGGCTTTCCCAGAAAAATCTATAACACTTGACAGGTGAGGATTTGAGGCTAAGAAGAACATAAAATAAATTACAGGAGAGAGAAATTATATAGCAGAATGAGGGCCAAATTATTCTCGTTGCATGCATCTTTAGGCAATCATTTCTAGGAGCCATGCAGCTGCACAATCCCCAAGGTAGTTGGGTGCATATGTGAGGTTGTACATGCCATACAAGGGTGCACAAGTATAGATTTTGGATCACATCTAATGCACGCAGATCGAGGCTATTCAGGGGTTGTTTATTGAAGTGGCATAATTTCCAAGGAGGCCATACAACTGAGAGAGAAATCTGGGCTAAATTATGTGGCACAATTTCTAAGATTTCTGAACTAATACAAGTTCATTAATTACTGTAATAAATTTTCAGAATTCCTGTGTGTGGGTAGAGATAATAAAATCACTTGTTTGCTATAATAAACCAATTTCTCGCTAGGTTAACATAATGACACATTCATGACAAATGCTTAGGTATGGCCCCTGTAGCCTTCCAAGGTAATTTTCTGTAATGAAAATTAGCAAACTGGTTGATTTGTGCCATGGATAGCAACCCATATTGCCTTAAATTTGCATGCACTTTCCTTGTTTGATCAATGCTCCCTCGACTCCATTTCCCAAGGTGTGATTAGGCACTTTGTCTTGAGGATTTTACCTTCATATTCCTTTCCCTCACCCATTGATCCAGTGTACTATCGTCAACCATTTCGTTAAGGATTACTATTCAAAATTCACCTTCTGTGTTCATTTGATAGCCTTAGCAATCTGATTGTTTGGGAAGAACCCCCCTCCTCGAGTTGGAGAGGATCCCACCAGAAGTGTGAGCAAGAGTTATTGTGGTGTCAGTGAGTAGCCTTCCATAGTGCACAAAACTAGTCCCTTGATGGTTAGGAATTTCCATTATAGAGGGTTGCTATATATGTTGTAACATTGTTGAAACAAGACAAATCTTTGATCGGTTCAAATCAAAAGGGATGATGCATGGCCTTTGAGTGGGTTGAATCTTTAGGTGACAAGTCTTTTCTCTACGAATTAAATTTCACACCAAAATTATGCTCGTAATTTCTATTAGTGGCTTGACATTTAGTTAATTTTATGTTGTTATTATATTTAGAGTTGCAAATTTTTCACTATTTGTAAACTCATTAATTGGTTTGGTACAAATCATAAGGGATGCTCCATGGATTTTGAGTTGATCGATTCATTGGGTGGCAAGAATTTTCTCTACGAATTAAATGCACACCAGAATTATGCTATGAATGTGCTTCATGTTTTGTTCTTTTTATTTTGTTATAATATTTAGAGTTGCAATTCTGAAATTTGACAAGAATTTATGTATTGATAAATTCTGAATTTCAGATCTCAGATGAATACAACAGTGGTTGTCTTATTTATTCTTTTCTAGACCAATCTGTGACTGTTTAAAACATAGTAGCACAATTAAGTTGCATTGACCTTCTATGTATAATTATGTGCATGAAGTTTGAAATACATTGAATATATGGCATGGTTCAGATATGATACAGTCAAAATTACATGTCTTCCACGAACTCGGAGGCAACCATGACAATGGTGATGAATAATCTTTGGACATTAAGAGATAATGAGTAATTTTTTATTGAATAAGTTAATTGAATGAGGTCATTGATATAAGCACAGGCTTCTACAAACACAAAAGAGTTGCAGTTAACATTCTTAAAAATCTTGTCTAGATACCACCACTCTATGCACATTTTAGGCACCTACATACCATCGAATATGTCGTACATGGGAGGCAAAGAGGTGGGGTTGCACCATCGAATATGTCGTACCTGGGAGGCAAAGAAGTGGGTTTGTAACTTGTAAGAGGTCGGGAGCCTCTACTTTCTGGCCAGAGTCCACTCCACCAAAGATGCTAACACGAATACTACCACAAGAGTGTGGGAGAATGATCACTTTGCGTTTTCACATTCACAATGTAGGGTAATGGAGATCCGATATGATCCTTCCTAAAGAAATAACACCCTCCACTATTGCCTTGCACCTAATATTGAATCTGTTTTCAAGAAGGAATTTCTTAATTATTTTGATGCCTTGCATCTGGAGACCAGATTTATATATAGATATTACACATCCCGATCTTCTACCGACTATAACTTTTGAAAGGCTCATTTCAACGAACAATACCAAAAAGCTTCCTCCACTTCTTGCCATGCAAACGGCGTGGGTCGTGAACAGCTCTGAACAGCTCTGTTGGGTATCTGTTTTGAATTTCAACATTTCTTTGACTGTATAACAGTAGTGGTGAACTTGCATACAGAGATCAAAAACAGGGGACAAATCTGTCAACAAACTACGATATCCATTTTGCATCAATCAATATGCCTGTAGCACCAACTCACTGAGGATTTGAGGGTTGTTCCCCAGTCACTTTGGTTGAGCCAAGCAACCATACTTTTATCACGAGTTTCTTTCCCTTGGTCTCAGATGTTAGGAGAGACAAATATCATCTCTCCATAGCTCTTTCCAAGATTACACAGCCAGGCCCCTTTTGGCCTCAGGAACTCTTGGAATGGAATTTTCAGTGTTTGCAGTGGTTTTTGACATAGCGGCAGGTCGTGGTAGGGATGCCACTTCTCCCTTCTCTGCCTATACTTTTATTTTCATTTATGATGATGATGTTGAGCTAGGGTCTTGAGTCGCATAGGATTTTTTTGCTTTGGTTTGGCCAAGCTCATGATCCTTTCAATCTGGTATATCTTTTTTACTATGATAACATTTTTTCATACAGGAGTGTTCTAGACTCTCCTTTAGTCGGTTGTAGTCTCTAGTCCCATTGGCCTATTCCTTGGTTATTTTTGGACATCAAATTTATCCTATCTAATATTATCTTCACTTAAAGTTATATTATGGCTTGAAAGAACTGTATGGAATACAGACCGAACAAGGAAAATCTGAAATGAAGTAAGAAGTTTAAATAAAGTTTACTTGAGCCAATGGGAAGGACCAAGCACTCATCTTGAACTATGAAAAGTTAAAAAAACAATTGGTCATCTTGATACAGATAGTGAGATTGAGGAAACCTCTACTTCTCATGGTGTGGGTATCTGTTTTGAATTTCAACATTTCTTTGACTGTGAGAGAATGAGAGTAGAATGCCATTTTATATTGATGCCTAAAACCAGTTGCCCATATTTTGAGTGTGTATGTAAAGGAAAACTCTCATACTTACTTTGGATGGTGGGTTTTATATTTTGTATTTTAGCTTTGTTTGATATGGGAACCGAATGCCTCTTTTACATTGATGACTGAAACCTGTTGCCCATATTTCAACACATCTCTTGAAACACATCTCTTAATAACATATAGCATAGGTTTACAAGAAATATATAGTTTTAGGCAGACATACCCTAGAGTGCACAGATAAGTATAAATTATCCAAAAAATACTATGGAGGCCTATCCATTTCATTCCTGCAAAGGGTAAATTAAGTGAGTGAAATATATGGCAATTGCCTTGCTTTAAACACATCTCTTAATGGGTTGTACGTTGTGTAAAAAACGTGTGGATTTTTCCTAGAAGATCACATGTCATGTGCAAATAAATAATTCAAGAAAGGATCAGTATCAGTAATGGCTGGCAAATGTTCCTATTTCAATAATGTTTTGACAGTATTGAATCTGAATAACATGCACTTTTGTTAATGTGGTCTACCTTGGGTGGTTAATACGAGAGGTTGTTCTCCTCCACATCTAGGTTGTGCCCTTATTATTGTTTCACCATCAAAAGTTAGCCTTCTTAGATTAGAATTCGCATTCACATCACATCTTCTTTGACTAGAATTTTGTGTTGTTGTGAAATTGATGCATTGCAGGTACTCCTATCATAGGAAAAAGAAACCTCCTATTAATATTATGGAGACAGCCTTGACAATGAATGCCATTCCTCTATTGCTAAATGGTTGCACCGAGATTCAACCACTGCTTTAGATAATCGATATTGGTTCTGTAACCTCATTAAAAACAACATCCTCGCACTTCCATATCACTCTATCTGATGGAACACATCAACATAAGACTTTGCTACCAGCCGCATATGGCCCACAGGTTGTATCTGGAGACATCCAAATTGGCTCGATAATTCTACTTAAAAAAGCAGCTTGCACAGTGCTCCAAAACTCCTCATAAGACCCACCATTTGAAATTATCCTCTTTTAATTTTTCCCTTCTAAATGCTTCTTGCATTTAAAGAAGGAAAATGGAATCTTCATTAATTCATTTCTCATTTGTTTACATAAGGTCCATCCGAGTTGTTGAGCTTGAAGTTGTGCTGCGCTCAACAGCATTGACGAGGGACGCATCGACGCTACTACATGCACAAGTGGGTACATCCCAGTCTAGCTCCTCATCGGTTGAAGATACCTTGCCCTCTGTAGTTACTCCACCAACTACAGGAACAACTACAACAATTCCATTCACGGCACTCAGCCCTTACCAAAAATATTGGTCAATCCAAGGTAGGGCATCGGCAAAAACATCATTGAAGGCTTACACCAATGTACAAGGTTCAGGAATTTTTTTTGGTTTTGACCTTATCAATCGTGATAGGGAGGAGATCCACCTTTCTGCATTTGCCGCACTGGCCGAATCTCTTTACAATCTCATTCAAGTTGGGCAACTATACATTGTTTCAAATGGCACAGTGAAAGAAGAAAATCCAATCTACAACCACTTCAACAACAAATGGGAAATTTACTTGTTTGTTGCTTCCACTATCCATCCATGTCCCATAGATGATCCAACGTTCCCTTACCATAGCTTTCACTTCGAGACTATTGCTGAAGTAAAAAATGCACCTCCAAATATGAATGTGGATGCCATTGGTGTTGTTACCTCCACTTCACCTGCATCAACAATTCAACGGAAAGATGGAAGTGAAACATTAAGGAAAACACTAATATTAAAAGACAAGTCGGGTTTTAGCATTGATGTAACATTATGGGGAGACCATTGTGACTATATAGGACAAAACCTTTCTAAATTCTACTCTTTCGACAACCCACCAATCCTTGCAATCAAAGGAGGTCGGGTATCTGCCTTTAATGGCACCACAATAGGGACGATACCAACAAGCACTCTCATAATAAATACAAAAGTTGAAGAAACTCACCAACTACATGCATGGTTCCGTGAAACAGGTTACAGTGCCTTTTCTCCATCTTTGAGTAGGAATTATGGTGTTGCTTCAAAACGTGCCCTACCACGGAAGACGCTTTCTGAAATTTCCAGCATGCAACTCTCCGATAAAGCAATCTGGGTTTCAGTTTGAGCAACAATTACTGCTCTTGATATGGACGACTTCTACTTTCTAGCATGTCCATTAGATTTCAATGGAAAACAATGCATGAAGAAGGTTGTGGAGCATTCTAACAATCTTTGGCATTGTACAAAATGTAACGGTTCCTTCCCAGAATGTGACTACCGGTACAAACTTAATATTGAACTACATGACCACACCGGGACTCTGCAGAATGTCACAGTTTTCAATGATGCAGGAAACGAACTCATGGGCATCACAACAAAAGACTTGTTCCTTCTTTCTATTGAACCAAGTGATATGCAGGAAATTTGTGGCCGAATCTCAAGACAACGTTTCCAACTAACACTTTCCATTAAATCAGACTACTTCAACGGTGTTCAACGCTTGCAACCAATATTGGTCAATTCAGAAGAAATTCAATATGCCTCTACATGCAAGGAAGCACTCACTGACATTCAAGAATTGTCCACTTCAAAACGACCTATTGTTCGCCGCCTGTGAATTGCTCTTTCAGTCTCTTGGAACACGCCTACTTGTACATAAACAATCATTTCCGCACATCCCTTGTCTGATATTGTTGTAAATTACACACCCATGTTATTATGCTGCAAGTTGTAGCTTTCACTTCAAATACTCTCTTCCAGTCATTCCAAAATATGTATGTTTGCCATTTACATTTTAATAATATAGATATTAGGCTTTGTAAAGAGTTACTACATATGTTTCTCATTTGTTGTCTACATGCTATACATTGATCTCTTGCTTGCTAATCTATTCATTTTATATCACTCCTATTTGCATGTTTTTCCTTCAAACTAATCTACCTACCTTCACCGATGTTGAAATAAAAAATAGTAATTCTATGTTCAAATAAAAAAAGTTAATTCTAATACTTCTACTACATTCTCCAAACTTGCACTACTCGTTTGTCACCTGAAAATACGTAGGCGTCCATATGCACACATTATAGATATCATAACCTATAGCTATGATTTGCTATACGTGATTTTGTGAAGATGGACACTGCAGCTCATAAGATACTTTTGTTCTGTAATAGGTTCTTGACCTAGTCCAAAAATTGTAGCCAGTCATGGCATGGGAAGGCAACATAAAACTGGATCATCCTTTGTGATTACAAAGTGGAATTATTTATCTGCTCTTAAGAACAAGTACACTACATTGCATATGATGCTTTTATTAGGAAAAATAATCAAACAACCATTTGGAATATGGAACTTTGCAATGCCTGCACATCATTTGTACCAATTGAATATCTTTGTTTAGGATCTGTAATTTGTATTTTCAAATGTATCATTCAAAACAAGTATATCGGTTTGACACAAGCTATGCCAAAGGTATTATGATTAATAGAAATATAAACTAAAATGGTTCAACATAAAAGTAGGGTATAGTTCTCAAGTCAGTTTATCCTAAAAACTATGTATACATATTCTTCTCACATACAAGAATTCAACATCACACTTTGATGCATTTCCATACTCAACACTATATAATGCTTGCTTTAATTCCTGAAATGTTCATTTTACTTTCAAAATCAGATCTTGTTAAAATGGAAGAAAAACAAACAATACTGGAAATGGAATAATCATTCCTTTGGAGAATGTGCACATTCTGGCTCTTGTAATCTACAGTTGACATCCGTCCAATTCCCTCTAACAACACTTTGTCCTCTAAAAGATCAACGGCAACAACCAGCAAAAAACAGCGGGCTTCTCCAGTCCAGGAATGTTAGCAACCCTCTTCATTATTTCCTCCTTACTACTGCAAATTTTCAAGTCCTTGCCATTTCTAGCTCTGGCCCTGATCTCAAGCTTCTTGCACTATATCATCCAGTCTTTCTCAATTCTCATATGAACTGCCACATATTTGGGTTGAAATATGAAGGGAACCATCTATCTTTTGTTGGGAGTTATGTGCTTTTTGTGACCCGCATATGCCCAAACAAGAAAAATATGCAGAAACTTGAAAGCATGGCCTATGTTTCCTCCATGGTATGGCATTGTACAAATGTAACAATAAATTCCTATAATGTGACTACCAGTACAAACTTAAAATTGAACTACATGACCACACCAGGAATCTGCAGAATGTCACAGTTTTCAATGATGCAAGAAACGAGCTCATGGGCATCACGACAAAAGACTTGTTCCTTCATTCTACCGAACCAGCGGTCTGCATGAAATTTGTGGCCGAATTTTAGAACGATGCTTCCAACTAACACTTTGCATTAAAGCATATTTTTTTCAACGGTATTCAACACTTGCAACCAATATTGATCAAGTCAGAATAAATTCAATATGCCTCTGCATGCAAAGAACCGTTGCTTGAACTTTAAGCAATGTCCACTTCAAAACGACCTATTGTTCGCCGCCTGTGAACTGCTTTTCAGGGTCTCTTCAAACACGACTTCTTGTACATAAACAAACATATCCGCACAACTCATTGTCTCATAGTGTTGTAAATTACACACCCATGTTATTATGACACAAACTTTAACTTTCACTTCAAATACTCTCTTCCAGACCTTCCAAAATACGTAAGTTTTCCATTTACATTTTAATAATATAAATATCAAGATTTGCAAAGAGTTACTACATATGTTTCTCGTTCGTTGTCTACATGCTATACAATGATCTCTTGATTGCTAATCTATTTATTTTATCATTCAAACATGCCAAACAAAAGAACAATTGAAGAAGAAGGGAGCAACATATTTTTTATCTTGCTTCTCTCCTTTCAATGTTAGACGCCAAAATAACTTACAATTTTATATCAATCCTAATTGCATGTTTTCCCTTCTACCTAATCTACCTAAAAAAAAGTTATTTCTAATACTTGTACTACATTCTCCAAACATGCACTACTCATTATGCAAAACTAACAATATTTATTTGTACTTGTTTAGATATGCCAACAAACAATCAAGTTGCAGCCAAAAACGAGCGGAGCCGTCTTCTTTATGCACAACAAAAGGATAGAATAAATGCACGACGTCGACTACTTTATGAAAATCGCAACAACCCTACTACTTCCTCTACATCCCTTCCAACCTCAAATGCACTCCCAACTATACAAACCAACCCATCTCACATTCATCAATTCCAATATAACCCTCCCCTTACTGATGAACATGTCGCTTTCGAGAAAGGATTGATGGACTTTCTAACTTGCATGTTTGCACAATATGCAAGGAAGCATACCCAGGAATGAAAACAAAGCTTTTCCATGGTAGACTCTCTTGTTTTCGTTGTGCGTCATCCAAAT
>APFE030820505.1:0-12895 GCA_000404065.3 Pinus taeda | reverse complement strand
AGAGTGTTAGGTCTTCTAGTCCATAGGAGATGCTTGATTGGCTTATGGATGGCTAGTTTCTATGCATGATTGACCTTGTGTGGAATGCTAGCATGATGCATTTACCTAGGAAGTTGTTATCCTAATCAACATTATCACTAGCCTATTGGGTGCATACAATGGGGAGTTCATTTGCTTGATTACGTGAGATACCTACCTTGAAGGAGGAGTTCTAGTCTCCTAGCCCTATGGAGTTTGGAGTTGAAGACACTTGGGTCGAGGAGCATACTTCATAGAGGTTGAGCATGTCCTAGACTCATATGTTGAGAAGCATTGGCACATAATAACCACCTTGACACACATGTTGAGGCGTGTTGGGCAGAAAAGGGCATGTGATACATAACTAGGGAAGGAATGCCTTAAATGAGGACACTTGGAGAGTGAAACACCATGTGAGAGGGAGTGGTGTTGGTCTAGCAATGTGTTGGAGAGTGCACCATCTTAGAGGAACGGGCATTGAGCCCAAAGAGGATCATGCTTGGATTGTGTACTGTTATCGCTCAAACTAGCAAGGGACCTAAAGGGAATCCTTGAAGGGAGTCTTAGTCCACTGTCACCTCAGCTAAGGCTCCCTTCTATTTACGAATTTTCACTGATGGGAGGAGACTCGGTATGTGTGGGGTCACTAGTGAAGGATAAGTCAAGGGATATGAGTGACCCGGATATCCCTTTTCCAGAATTTGAAGGATAAAGCTTGCTTGGTTTGTAAGCAAGGTAGTAGGTAATCTATGGAAAGGAGGAGAGGGTTTGAGGGTTAGGTTTATGGGATAAAACTTGTGAAGGAGTTTCCCAATCCCTAAAATCCTTGTTAGAATTGGTATCTTGAATATTTCTTGAAGGATGGTCTTTGAAAGGAGTGGGACGACACGGGGACCCCGGTCTGGGGTATGAGGAGGGAATGTAGCAACCAATGATATTCTTACCCTAGACAAGGTGGGGAGAGGATCAAAGAAAATATAATTGCTCAAGATGTTGGGTTGACCCTGGGAAGTGCTAGCCTTGGGGATGGTAGGGCCAAGGACTTGGCCCTTCCATGCTTTAAGTCTGCCGAATGCTCATTAATCCTTTGATTAATAGAACAACCGGTCTCACTAATGTATGGTGTCCCACAGGAATAGGGAATGACATAGACACCCTTCATGTCTTAAGAAAATTAATATTCTTAATAGTAATAATAATTGGAACAAAGATGAGAACGATAATCTTAATAATAGTGAAGTAAATAGTAATAAATATAATTATAATAATAATAAGGGAGTAGTTAGGAATGAGAATATTAATATCCATAATAATAGTAATAATAGTAATAATAAGGATTTTCTTAATAACAATAATAATAATTTTCATAACCTTGGAGGATATTCTTGTCATCTTCTTCCTGGCAATAAGGTGATCAATCTATCCAGTTTTTCCTTTCCCCCTTCTGTTTTCAGTCTCTTAGGAAAAGGTCTTAATTTTGCCTTAGCTCCTAGAAAAATTCCTGTTGAAGACATCATTTGCGATGTGGAATTTGGCATTAAGAGCCTTCCTGATAAAACTAAAGACACAATTAGGTAAGATTGTGTCGTGGCCCTGAGGAGAGCAAAGCCTCCCCGGAGTAATATCAGCAAAGCTGAGTTTGAGGCTCTAAAAACCTTAAACCAGAATCGTGATATCGTAGTCTTGAAAGCGGATAAAGGAGGGGCTGTCGTCATCCTTGACAGAGAGGATTACCGAAATAAGATGTTAGATCATCTTTGCAATAGTGGAAGCTATAAAAAGCTTTCCAAAAATCCTCTTAAGAAGGTTTCGAGAGCAGTAGCTCTTGCGATCAAGTCTTGTAATTCCACTAATCCTTTATCCCAGAAACTCATAGAGGGCAACCCATTACACCGAGGATCTATGGCCTTCCAAAGATCCACAAGGAAGGGGTTCCCTTGAGACCCATTGTTAATACCATAGGTGGTCGGTCCTTCTTACCTCCTTGCCAAATTCCTCACCTTGAAGATTAGACCCTTGGTTGGTTGCACAGAGTCTTTCGTCAAAGATTCTGCCTCATTTGTTGATGATCTTAAGAGAATTAAGCTTGAACTCGAGGAAATTCTGGTAAGTTTTGACGTGGTCTCCCTATACACTTGTATTCCCATCAATGAGGCCATGGAGGTTATCAACAAGCTTACTGACCCTGATACCGCTCGGTTGGTTGAGCTGTGCCTTACTTCCACCTTTTTCAGCTTCGAAGGAGAGTTCTATGAGCAAACCTGCGGGGTTGCGATGGGCTCCCCCTTGTCCCCTGTTGTCGCTAATCTTTTTATGGAGGATTTTGAGTCCAAAGCTTTGGCCTCCGCCTGTCTCTTACCAAAGCTATGGAAGAGATTTGTAGATGACACAAGTGTCGTTTGGTCTCATGGTCATGTTGAGCTGGATCTTTTCTTCCGTCATCTCAATAACCAGTGCTCCGCCATTAAATTCACTATGGAAAAGGAAGTCAATGGCTGTCTTCCGTTCCTATATGTTCTCATCTCTAAGAATGGGGATGGTTCCTTTTCTCACCAGGTATTTCGAAAGAAAACTCATACTGATCATAGTGTTCTCAGCATGCTTGCTACTCGTGCTTTAAGAATATCTCATGAAAAGAGCTTGGAAATGGAGAAGGCTCATTTCCTAGATGTCTTTGTTAAAAATGGTTACAGTAGACACTTGGGTCAGAAAGCCTTCCTCAAGGCTTGTAAGGAGCCTTCAATCCAAAAAGATCCTAAAGATCGTGTCATGGGGGTTCACCTACCTTACATCCAAGGAACCACTGACAGGATTGCCAGGATTCTTAAGAAGCACAATGTCCCCGCAACCTTTAGACCTCTTAATACCATCCGTGGCTCCCTAAGATTTGTAAAAGATCCTATTGACCCTAAAGACATGAAGGGCGTCTATGTCATTCCCTGTTCCTATGGGACACCATACATTGATGAGACCAGTCGTTCTATTAATCAAAGGATTAATGAGCATTCGGCAGACTTAAAGCATGGAAGGGCCAAGTCCTCGGCCCTTGCAGAGCATGCCGAGAAGACTAAACATCATGTATGTATAGAAGAGGCTCGTGTCATTGCAAAAGTCGCGCAGTTTCACCATCGGCAATTTAGAGAGGTGCTTGAAATCGAAAAAAAGGCCTAATAATCTTAATAGGGATGACGGCTGGAAGATTAGTAGTTGCTGGATCCCAGCCCTGTCTTCCTAACCTCTTCATCCCTACTTTTCTTTTGTTTCGTGTTATCCTTTATCCTCCCTTAATCTAGTTTGAATTATATTATTTTTCTCTCTTATATAATTAGTAATAATTGAATCTTTCACCCTCGGCCAATTTTCCTAGAAAAATAAATTAACCTTATAATAAAAGTTATAACATTAACTATTATAAATAATACAATAATGTAGCCCTAGTACTAATATTAGTCTTTTAATAAAATTATTCAAATTATAAGCTAATATTAGCTAATAATACTAATAATAATAAACAAATTACTATAATAGTAATTATATATTAGTTTATATTATTTTTCACTTTATCGTAATGTAATATTAGTATTAATATTAATAATAATAATATACATAATTTTAACAATAATAAAAAAAAAATAATAATTAATAATAAATAAAATAAATAAATAAAAATTTCTAACTTAATTAGATTCTAATTTAAATCTTACTTTAATAATGAAAAAATGGGTATTTAATAATAGTATTATTAATATTAGACAATGGTTACTCAAAATTTGAGGTTTACCATTATTCTATTAATTTATATAAATAATATTATTATCGAAAAAAAATAAAAATAATAATAAATTTGATCCCTCCCCTTGGACCTTGGTCAAACCTAGCCGTTAGAGGTCCTGTGTATCTGTTACTCAGTAAAATACAGCTGTTGGAATGGCCTGATGTCCCTATTTAACTTATCGCTCAGATTGGATCTTCAACTTGTCCTGACGATGAACCACATTGGTTGGTTCGAAACGCGTCGACAAATGGTTTTTTATGTGATTTTGCCGAAATTATTCTCACAAACAAATTTTATCATAATGTAATAAATTAGAATGTATCATATATGCTTTATGATTGCACATATTTCTCAAATGTCCTAATATATATATATTCACGTTTCCCCGTTTCCAAAATTTCGTACTTACATGCAGTAGAGTATATCCAACCATTCACAAATGACAATAAAGAAGCTCCAAGAGAAGATAGACCAACAACAATACATCAAAATTCATCCATAAAAGCTCTAACTAATCCTCCAGAAAAAAAAAAGTGAAATTCTCTAAAGAGGAGAGAGATCCAATCCAAAGTGATGATGAGAAATGATCTCACCTCACTTGTATTTATACACAACTTAAGAGTTCGAAGTAGCCTCCTTGGCTTACATAAGCCCTAAAAATAAAATAATGTTCTACTAATACAACGTTTGGTGACAAGCCCACCAAACTAGCTCATAAATGAAAAGGTAAGCCTCTCAAGAGGTTAAATGATAATCTATGCATGTTGTAGGGTGCTCTAAGAGGCCTAATGAGGTCCATGGGTGCTGTAATGAAGAGAAGGACCCTCAAAAGCAATGGGCAAGGGGTTGGACCCTTGTAATAACCTCTGGTGCTCCAGATAACATCTGGGGGCACACAAGTGTCCTCATGGGTCTCCAAACAAATCAAAGATACCTGTAGGCTTCCCTCAAGGGCTAGGATGATGGTGTGGGCGATGCCACATCATCGTGGATGTCCTGGATCATTTCCCTAGTGTATGGTGTAGATTTGGAGCCGGCTTGGCATGATGGATCAAGTGCATCCTTCTCGTCTCATAAGTGAACCACGAGCAATCTTTGAATGGCTGTGGGAATCCATGGATTGTAATCTTCTGCTGTGGAGGCCCATGGCTCTCAATGCTCGCCCTACATGTGCCAATGTAGCCCTTTGGAGGATTAGGACCGCGTATAGGGTGACCAAACCCAAGATGGAAACCATCTGCAATCCTACATAAGATCCAATGCGTCCCCCGGCCTTCCAGTACAACAAGTCATTAGAGAAATCGAGTAAATGAGCCTACCTAATCATGGACCACAGGTGGGGACTTCATAATGGCCTTCCCTTCCATAATGGGCTTCGAGATTTGCCAATGCCTCCTAATTCCAAATGGG
Source organism: Pinus taeda (assembly GCA_000404065.3). Taxonomy (NCBI): domain Eukaryota; kingdom Viridiplantae; phylum Streptophyta; class Pinopsida; order Pinales; family Pinaceae; genus Pinus; species Pinus taeda. The sequence goes on along the minus strand of APFE030820505.1, from coordinate 7,692 downwards.
GTTAACGAATAATCCTATTAGATGGTTTCTACTTTTAAAGGGGATAATATAGTCAAGGTACATCCTTTTAGAGGTGGTGGCACGTGACAAATAGTTGAATGAAGTAGGGAATGAGAAGGGGCAGCCCTGGGTCACATGTTGGGGTGCAAGCGTAGCGAATAAGAGGGAAGCCCACACTTGGGTTTATAATGTGTATGAGACTCATACAAGTTTGAGGTGTATGAGGTGCCCCGACCTTGATTAACTGCTCGGTGCTCAAGGGGTTAGAGCATGATGTATAAGATATAGTAGTGAATTCCCCCTTTTAAGGTGGGGCAGTTCATTGCCCACCAGGGGTTGGGACAATCATGTGTTCCTATATGATGATGGAGGCTCATACAACTTGTAGGAACCAGGCTGATTACCATGATAATGGGGTCCAACTCATGTGTTGGCTTTTGCCCACGTGCTAAATGCTTTTGTCAGAACCAATTTTGCATTTTGTGGTACTTTTCTTGTTGAATGTGGCCATATATGCTTTTAACTTTCTTTTCAGCTGCATCAACCTTCGGGCTTCCTTCCAGGCCATGACCTTAGGTGTGGGCAAGGTGAAGGGGCGAGCTAACCCTATGTGGAGTCGATGGAGGGATGTGGACACAGGTGGGAGAAAATATGGATGGGGTGATAATGAATGGAAAGAGGCTAATATAAGCAGATAAAGGATCGGGACCAAGTAACCAAAATCAGGGTTTGCCGTGAAATACCATCGCTGAAACCAATTGATCAGTAAAAGAGATCCCACGGGACTAGAATCCAAGGTTAATTCCTAGAAGGGGTGTAGGGGACAAAAGCACAGACCTAGCCCATCATTTCTGCCGAATCCCCCCATTAATCCATGCCCAAAAGTGTCCATGACAAGCAAACAACAATACTCTATTTCAAAATGACCAGGCATACCTTTAGATTCGGGAGGCCCACTTTCGGACATACGGGCATGGCAGATGGTCGAGGGACCACATGGCTGGCTCAGGTGGCAGAGAAATGGCGCAATGAGCTAGCTTATGGCTACAAAGCGCTGCTTGTTGATGGATGAGGACCATCTCGAAGAAATTTTTTCTCCTAGGGATATTACCCACAAAATGGGTGGTAACATGTACCACATTGGGTTTTTGTAGAACCCGAGTATGACACTTGTTATCCTTGTATTGTGTATACTATGGTGCTAAATGTGGGTTTGCCTTGTTGGTTACTTGTATGGGCTTAGTTTATGTTTTATGGTTTCCTCCCTTGCCTATTTTATATAAAGGGAAAGGTGTTAAATTCTTTTACCCAGATCTGATTTACTTTACTTTAAAAATTTGTTAAAAACCCATAAAATATTTATCTTAAATATTTCTGAAATTGTTTATAAAATAAACATGACGGTATACTAACTCAGAAAATAAAATGCAATGGAAGTAAACTAGGGAAATCAATCACACCACAATATCAAATTTGTTGCCAACACAATCTTCTTTGATATTAATTTCCTCCCCAAAATTTGGGCTTAGGCCCATAGAATACATAGAAAACTACAACTATTGGGAACTTGGAACTTGATCCTACTATGAAAAAAGGGCATGTGGATATTTGCACTACTGAAGAAACTCAACCTCAAGAAAATTAAGCCTCCCTCACGAGCAATTTGGCCCCTCTTTTCCCTCGTATGCCCCTTGTGCAAAGAAATTTGGCCTCTGTATATTTTGGCATTCCTATTCATATGACTTGGCCTCTCTCTGCCCTCAACTTGAATTCTCCTGAAATTTTTCTTAAATTCCCTATTGCAATTCTTCTTACTTCTCTTTAGTCTAAATTAGCCTCTTTCTCTTAAGAAAACCGCTTCCTCAACAATTGTTGTGTCATCACCTTTCCCTTATGCTTATTTTATAATTTCATTAAGACAAAATCACTAACCCTAATATCCTAAGTGATCAATGGCTAGAATTAAATCCTAATCCTCAATTGAGATTATATTCTAAGTCACTTAAATAATTTAATTATTTATCCTTAGAAATCAATTAAAAACAAAATGAAAAAGGTGTTTCACTATATATATGACGTCTAGTTCTTCTAATTTCTAATTAGAAGCCCTACACATGTTTGATTTTTCAGTGGACAGAAGTAAAATTGGGTTACAAGCCAACCCACTAAATTTATAACATAATATCCCAAGATAAGCATAAATGTGTGTGACGTAGACCTAAAAGGGTGATGACTTCATATTTATTTTAGGGATCACAATCCTCCGTCAAGGCAAAGACAAGGCTCAAAAATGTCTTCAGGCATCATGATCATCCTCCATCTCAGGGAAATCCCCAAATCACACATCAAAGCAGCTCCAAGGGTCGAAAATCCAGATCTGGGAGCCAGACATTATCTCCATCGGTTCAAAGTGAGAAATGTGGTGCCTCGTATCTCTAGTGTTAGGGCTCGATTCGGTGCAACAAGACCTCCTCAATCATACCAAGAATAGCCATCCTCCTTTGAGCCTTGGATCATGGCATGCCCATCAATAGAGTGAAGGCCCACTTAGGTGCATTTTTTGTCCATTGGTACATCACCAAAGATCCTCCATGCTAGGCAAGAGAAGCCCAATGTTCTATCTCCTTGGGTTTCTCTGGGATGCAAATTAATTGCACAATTCATCAAAAGGCCTAACGCTCTGCCAAAAGTGGGCAACATTGCATCTGTTATGTCATCATGCTCTCTAGAATGTAGGATATGGCCTAGGAATTATGTGGAGTGGGGTGCTCTCAAGACATCTAATGCTTTGGATAACCTGTCAAAATCAGCTCAAAGTCAAGTGAAAGCAACCAGTCATTAGAGACTAAGATCATAAATGCATCTAAGTGGACCATACTGAAGCGTTTAGGGCATATTAATACTTCAAACTTGGAGCACCTTGAAATATTTTATGAGACCAAGTCCATTAAAGGTGTTCCCTACCTTTGTAGGGGTGGCTAAGTATTCAACCCTATCAGGTGCTTCTAGCCCGCAAGGGGAGGTGGCATTTCTAAGGTTAACCATTCAATCAATAGGCATTGGTGTAAATAAGTGACAATGGAAAGGAAGAACATTCATGGCCCAGTGCCATGGTCAGGAGACCAACTAATGAGAGTCCACACCTTGAGTGTATAGATGTAATGGAGGGAGCAATCATGGATGCATGAGTTACCTTGCTTGTCCTTCTTTTCCCACCCCTTTGGTGCACCTCTTACTTCTTTTTTTTTTTATAGTGATTTGTGTTTTTGCGCATAGCTCAAGGGTCAAAGCTTCATTTTTATAATATAGCATTTAACTTACCCCTTAAGATGTGGTGGTTTGTCACTAATTAGGGTTGGGACATGCAAGGGTTCCTTTTGATGAGATGGAGCATCAAGTACTTTGGAACTGGGTGATGGCTAATGAGGAGGGTGGAGATCATGCTTGGATTTTGCCCACGCACTAAATTATGTCTTGACCATCTTTTGCATTTTGATCTTATTTTCTCTCATTGTGGCCATATTATTCCTTTCCGTTCTTTTAGTTGCATCAACCTCCAGGGCAATGTTTTTTGGCCCTACTGAAATATGTAGATAAGAGGGCACCAAATCCCAATGAAGCAATGGCAGTTGAACTCGGAGAATAGAGATAGTATCAAGGGCTTATAATGTGTTGTGGAAGGTGTTATGTATGGTAATGGGATAATGGACACGCTATTTCAAATGTAGGTCTCCTAAGTAGTGCCCCTCCTTGAACCCTAAGTCCTTAGGGGAAGTCCTATTGGACTAGGGATAAAAATAACCACCATGGTAAAGTGATAAAACAAATTTATTGCTGATATCGGTCAATCATCTAGATCACCTCTTTCTCCATACTAAATGCCCAAAACACTAAGTAAAAGCACCAAATTGCAAAATAATTAAAGTACTTGTTGAGTGGTATCCCATCATTCAAGAGGAGTGCTGGATAGTGTTGTTTCGTCACTCTAATGTGTAGGGCTGTTGGCTGGTCGGATATCCAAAATAGGAGAACATTTTTTCTGCTAGGGTTACGAATTTTGGTGGGTAACACCTCTCCTCTATTTTTATTTTATGCGCTAGAATAGTGTAATAAGCCTAAGATGAATGGAATTGAGGAAGTGAACTATTTTTTGTTCTTTTATAATAACATATGAGAAAATATGAATCATGGAGCGAGATCCTCTAAAACAAGAACAATTACAACCTTGTCAACCTCTCTTTTTGGCCAAAATTTTCATTTTCTTCATATTTCCATTGGATCCTCAGTGATTTAATGTAGAAATTTCTCATTTCCCACCCTGGTTTTCAGTTTCATCTTATTTCTCCCATATAGTTAAATGCCCTTTCCCATATCCATACATTCAACCACTGAAAAAATAAATTTTTGCTGAAAACACAAATTCTAGAAATTATATAGAATGCTAGAAAATGCAGAAATAAAAAATCAGCAGGTACAAACAGTCATTTAACACATTTGAACAGAGTGATTTTTGGTCAATGTGACCCTGGAAAAACCCCCTACAACTCTTGGGAAAAACTAGTTCGAGAGCTCTTCTTTATTTCCGAAAATGCTTTTTTTACAATGAGAAATATTCAGCAAAAAATCAACAAGCAAATTTACAACTTATCTCTTTTCCCGTGCCTCACAACAAACTGGAAATTATAGCAAACATGATAGCAATAAATGTTGTACGGCCTCCTCGATTTTCGTGCTCACTTTTAGCATTAAATGCTGATGTACGACCTGCATTAAATGGGTTTTATGGACCTCGATTTGCGTGCAGAAAAAAACAGCAAACTGCTCCTCGATTTCTGTGCAAACCAACTGTACGGATTTCTAGAAAATCGTGCCAAAATCAGCCTTTCACTGTGTGTTGAATCAGCTGTACAAATATGCTCAACTGCTGCCTTGGAATGTGTGCCAAGTTGCTGTCTCCTTCTCCTCCTTGTCTAGAGATCTCCCTTGCTCTCTTGCTCTTCTTCTCTCAATTTTCTCATGAAAGAATGAATGACCTTTTGCCTCCTTTTCCTCCTTTAATCTAATCCTAAGTGACTTTTGGGTAACCTCTAAATCCAATGGCTGAAATAGATTGAGATCTAGGGCTGAGACTAAATGCTCATTTAAATCTCACTTTTTATTTTTTAACCCTCACCCCACTTTAATAAAGACCCACTTAGTCATTTATTTCCAAAGTCACTTTTCCTTTCTAATTTTACATTAATTTTGTTAAAGTCACTTTAAAATTAGACTTTAGACTTTATCACTTTAAGTCACTTTTAAATTAGATTTAACTTTATAAAAATTATAAAGTTAATTTAGGAAAAATTTAAATTCTTTCGGACACTTTTTCCTAGGCCAAAGATCAAAGCCTTAGGGAATCACCTGTCCTTCGGTACCAAATTTCAACATTTAAGTTATCTCTTTAGCCAAGATATCCTTTGAAGGGTCAGAAGTAGGCTAGATAACACATTATTTTGTTATAGTTTTGGTGATTATGTCATTTCTCTATGATGAGTGTCAATTTAGTTCATCCTTTTCAAGGCCCCTTTTGGGTTGAAGCCATTGTTAACGAATTGGAATTACACTTCCTTGGGAAAACCCCCCCTTAACCCATTTCTCTTTCTTTCATGGGAGATTTCTTATGCTCGCCTATCTTTTGACTTTCTAAATTCTTTCATTGGTGCTTTGTTAGCTATTGGGGTTATTCCAAAAGTGTTTTCACATAGCTAGGAGAGTGCTAGGTCTCCTAATCCATAGGAGATGCTTGATGGACATATGGATGGCTTAATTTGGGTGGATGATTGACCTTGTTTAGAGTACTAGCATGATGCATTTAACTAGAAGGTTGTTATCCTAATCAACATTATGACTAGTCCATTGGGTGCACACAATGGGGATGTCATTTGCTTGATTACGAGAGATACCTACCTTGAAGGAGGAATTCGAGGCACCTAGCCCTATGGAGTTGGACACTTGACTTGAGGACGCTTGGGTCGAGGAGCATACTTCATAGAGGTTGAGCATGGACCTAGACACATATGTTGAGAAGCATTGGCACATAATAACCACCTTGACAGATATGTTGAGGCGTGTTGGGCAGAAAAGGGCATGTGATACATAACTAGAGGAGGAATACTTTAAATGAGTAACCTTGGAGAGAGTGCACCATCTTAGAGGAGGGGGCATTGAGCCCAAGGAGGATTATTCTTCGATTGTGTACTGTTACTGCTCAAACTAGTAGGGGACTTAAAGGGAATCCCTAAAGGACAAATGCGAGCCCAAGGGCAACAAATGGAGTCTTAGTCCACTGTCACTTCAGCTAAGGCACCCTTCTATTTACGAAATTTCACCGATGGGAGGAGTTGCGGTATGTTTGGGATCACTAATGAAGGATAAGTCAATGGATATGAGTGAGCCGAATATCCCTTTCCCAGAATTTGAAGGATAAAGATTGCTTGCTTTGTAAGCAAGGTACTATGTAATCTAGGGAAAGGAGGAGAGGGTTTGAGAGCTAGGTTTACGGGATAAAGCTTGTGAAGGAGTTTCCCAATCCCTAAAATCCTTGTTAGAATTGGTATCTCAGATGGTTCTTGAAGGATGGTCTTTCAAAGGAGTGGGACCACACGGGGCCAAGTGGACCCGGTCTAGGGTATGAGGAAGGAATGTAGCAACCAATGATATTCTTACCCTAGACAAGGTGGGGAGAGGATCAAAGAAAATATAATTGCTCAAGATGTTGGTTTGACCTTGGAAAGTATTAGCCTTGGGGATGGCAGGGCAAGTTTTGGTGTCGGAGCTAGGGCTTGCCTTTTCTCCAAACTCCATCGTCGGAATGTCTTTGAATATGCAGGAGGGCTAGAGTAAAGGCCAACACAAGAGACCCTAGGAGATCAAATTTTTTAGTGGTTAACTTGTCAGTAAATTGATGCGCTAGGCACCCCAATGGGACTAGACTTGGGAAAAGTTGAAAGCATAAGATTTTTGGTGACCGCCATTGGCAGATCAGTGCCTTAATCCTTGGGAGAATGGGGTCTATGTTGATTATGTGTAATGTTTCTTGGTTTCCATCAAGGAGGCCTCAAAATTACTTCACAAACCCTCTAAGTGAAGTGAAAGCAATCTTGCAGCTTTTATACTTCAAATGCACAAGAGGAATTGCTTATCGAGGTCGAATTTTACCCCTAGGATATTTCACTCACATTACATGGCCCATACATGGAGAGAACGTCATAATAGAGACAATTCCACAATATTAAGCAATAAGTGCATGCAACAATTAGCCCTAAAACAACTAAAATCCTAGTCTAGCATATATGACAAAAATTAACAAGAATAACATCAAAATGTTGTACTTACTTGCAGTAGAGTATATCCAACCATTCACAAATGACAATGGAGAAGCTCCAAGAGAAGATAGACCAACAACCATACATCAAAGTTCATCCATAAAAGCTCTAATTCATCCTCTAGAAAAAAAGTATGAAATTATCTAAAGAGGAGAGAGATCCAATCCAAAGTGATGTTGAGAAATGATCTCACCTCACTTGTATTTATACACAACTTAAGAGTTCGAATTAGCCTCCTTGGCTTACATAAGCCCTAATATAAAATAGTGTTCTAATAATACAATGTTTGGTGACAAGCCCACTAAAAATAGCTCATAAATGAAAA
>APFE030820497.1:56729-71969 GCA_000404065.3 Pinus taeda | reverse complement strand
TATTGCAATAACCAAACTATCCCACGAATCTGGTAGAGAACACAACAAATTGATGCACTTATCTTCATCTGAAATTTTGATATCAACAGATGATAACTGACTTACCACAGTATTAAATGCATTCAGATGCTCTGTCAATGAGTCTCCATCTTTCATCCTCAGGTTATACAGCTTTTTCCACAGGAATAGTTTATTCACAAGAGACTTAGATTGGTACAAAGTCCCTAACTTGTCCCATAGAGCCTTCACCGTAGCTTCCCCTGATACATTTAGCAACACTGAATCTGAGACACACAATCGTATTGTGCTCTTTGCCTTCCGATCCAACTTCTTCCATTCTTCATCGGTCACTCTCGTTGGTTTAGTACCCGAATCTATCGCGATCCACTGATCTTTATCCACCAACAGATCCTCCATCTTGAGTTTCCACAACTCAAAACTTTGACCATTGAACTTCTCAATCTCTATCTTTCCGCTGCTCGTCATCTTCTTTCACCACCAGAATCGATCTCATAGATCTCCCACTTAACAAGGTCTACCACAGGCCCGAGAAAAACCCCTCAGCAACAAAGGCATCCCCTTGAAGCCAAAACATCTCTGATATCAAATGTAGGTTTTAACCCCGTACAGAAATTACCTGCATACCAATTCTAAATCACAGGAAAAATAAAAATGCGAGAGCATAACACATAAAACACGTATACACAGAGATTTCCCACTGGATCCCAAAACCGAGACTACCAGCTTGATTTTTTTATTATGTTCCTTTCAATGTTGCAATACATATTTATACATGCCGAAGCATCCAATACCATGGACCGAAAACCATCGCGTCCAAAACCATGGACCGAAAACCATCACGTACAAAAAGCATGTGCGAAAATCATGCACAAAACCCAACACATACATCAATCACCCAACCAAGTGGGGATATACCAATTGTTTATACATGACAAAAATACATCAATTATTACATCATCCATCCCATGCAAAGTGGGGATACAAATTACATCATATGTCCAATAGGACTCATTCAAACATAGACTATGACAAAAGAAGTCATATCACACCCTAGATCTTTACATGACATATGCAACAAATGATATAAGTATCTGAATCCATAGCTGAACTCAGCAACCATTATGCCAGCAATGTAGAATGTGTGTGAAGGACAATGATCCCCTTGAACTTGTGCTACCTATGCATTATCAATAAGTCATTCATCAAGGCATCTTTGTCAGTCAGATAAAAATCAATGAAAAAAGCATATTGTCAGACTTTAATCATCAATATTAGACAGAGCACCCATATTAGAGTCTGACCCACTATTTTCCTATCAAAAAAACATATATGTTGCTTCAGCCACAGAAACCTGCGTGTATATGTGACTATACTTCAAGAAACCGATGTATAATAACCTTCCTCTGAAAACTGGATTTAACAATAGGATGATGCAGCAACTACTCCCAAATTTTTTCTAAGATATTCAAATGTTTCTCTAGGAAGGGATTTAGGAATATATTAGCAACCTGTTCGTTGGAGGGAACATACTCCAATTTAACCTTTTGCTAAAGCACTTATTCTTGTAGAAAATGGTACTTAATGGGTATGTGCTTGGTCTTCAAGTGCATGACAAGATTTTTTGAAATACTGATGGCACTTGTATTATCACATAGAATGGAGATCGGTAGAGTACATGTGATCTGAATTTCTTGCAATTTTTGCATCATCCAAAGTAGTTGTGTGTAGCAAGATGCAACAACCACATATTTTGCTTCAGTTGTAGATAAGGCAATCGAACTTTGTTTCTTGCTAAACCAAGACACCAATAATGAACCCATATAGAATTCTCCTCCACTCATACTCTTTAGATCATCCACATTTCCTACCCAATCTGCATTTGTATAAGCATGAAGAGTAAGATCTATATCTTTAGGATACCATAGACCAAAGCTTTGAGTTCCTTGAAAATATTTGAAAATTCTTTTTACTGCCTGAAGATGTGATTCCTTTGGATTTGCTTGGAACCTTCCAACAATTCCTACTGCATGCATGATATCAGGTTTGGTCCTTGTTAGATAAAGTAGATTTCCAATCATAGCTCTGTAAGTTGGTTAGTTCACTACTAGTGATTCATCATTAGAATTGAGACTGCATCCTTTTACCATTGAAGTACATACTGGTTTAAATCTTCCATTCTATACTTCTTCAAGATCTGCTTGAGATATTTGGTTTGTGAAAGAAAGATACCATCTTTTGTTTGTTGTACTTGTACACCAAGAAAATAAGTAAGTTCACCAAGTAAGGACATTTCAAATTCTTTCTACATTACTAAAGCAAAATTCTAACTCGTGGATTCTTCATTGCTACCAAAAATGATATCATCAAATCAAAAATAATAATTATCAGTTTATCATTTTCAATATTTGTGTATAAATTGCTATCTTCAAAACCTTTTGTGAAACCTTGTTGTTGTAGATATTTGTCAAGGTAGTAGTGCCAAGCCCTTGGAGCCCGTTTTAGACCATAGAGAGCCTTTTTAAGCTTGCATACGATTTTTGCATCATTTCCATGAATGAATCCTTTTGGCTGTTTAAACAAACTTCTTCTAAATATCCATTAAGGAAGGATGATTTTACATCCATTTGATATACTTTTAATTTTTGAAAACTAGAAAGAGCAAGAAACATGTTTATGGCTTCAAGTCTAGCAACAAGTGCAAAAGTTTCTTCAAAATCTATAACTTGTTGTTAAGAATACCCTTTACAAACAAGTCTTGCCTTTTTTCTAATAAATTCTCCATTTTCATTCAGATTATTCTTAAATATCCATTGTTTTCCTATAACATTTTTATCATGAGGTCTAGGAACTAACTCCCAAGTATCGTTCTTTTCAATTTGGTCAAGTTCTTCATTCATGGCCTTGACCCCACATTCATCTTTGTAGGCTTCATTTACATTCTGAGGTTCTATGGAGGATAGTAATGTTAGATAACTTGAGGTCACTGTAAGAGTTCTTCTTGTATGTACTCTAGACCCTTTTTCTCCTAAAATTTGAGATTCTAGATGATTCTTCTTATCATACTTGGATGGAGTCTTTTCACTCTCTTTTGTATCTTCTTTTGGTGCTTCATTGGTTTTTTCTTCTAAATCATTTTGATTTGATGCAGGAAAGAATTCCCCATCTTCCTCATTTTCATATTCCTCTGTTGATTTCATTTGTTCCGGATTTCTGCATGCTTCATCAATTACAACATCAATGCTTTCAACAATTTTCTGAAGTATTTTATTATAACATTTGTATCCTTTACTTCTAGATTAATAACCAAGAAGAATTCCTTCGTCTAGTCTAGGTTCAATCTTACCAAGTTTTTTATTAGTCCTTTTGATGAAACATTTTGTTCCAAAAACTCCAAAGTGTTTTACAATAGGAGGCTTACCATACCAAAGTTCATATGGAGTTCGATTGCTATTTACCCAAACATTCGCTTTGTTAAGAATATTCATAGCAACAAATGGAGCGTCACCCCAAAAGGTTGCAGGAGTTCTAGAGTCATCAAGCATAACTCAAGCCATTTGTTGAATAGTTTTGTTCATTCTTTCCACCATTTCATTTTGTTGAGGACTTCTTGCATCAGAGAATTACCTTTTTATTCCATGTTATTCACAAAAGTCAAATAATTCATCTGATATGAATTCTCCCTCTCGATTAGATCTGAGACATTTGATTTTTCAATCTAATTCATTTTCAACTAAAGCTTTGAAGGCTTTAAAATTTTCAAATGCTTCACCTTTATTCTTTAGCAAACCTATCCAACACATCCTAGAAAAATCATCAATAAATAAAATAAAGTATTCTTCTCCACGAGGTGACATTTTCCTTGTTGGACCACATAAATCAGTATGGATGAGTTCAAGAGGCTTACTTATTGATCCTTCTTTTTCACTAAAGTGAACTCTGGCTTTCTTACCGACTAGACATGGTTTGCATATGGTGTTTTCTGTGATGTTGATATCTAGAAGATCACGAACTGCCTTGAGCCTGCATGCTTTTCTTATCTGAGAAAAACTTAGATGTCCTAATCTTTTGTGCCATAGCCAATTTTCATATGTTTTTCTTAGATAGCATTGTTGTTGTCCTCCTTTGAGTATGTATAAATTATTTGGAGTTGTTGTACCTTTGATCATGGTCTTGCCAGTATCAAGCTCAAGAACCACACATCTATTTGATCAAAACACAACTTCATTTCCTTGATCACACGTTTGGCTGACACTCAACAAGTTATGCTTTAAACCATCTACATACATGAAATTTCTAGCTTTAACCTTTTGTTTCAAGAAAATATAAGATTTACCTTTAATGACAGCATGAGTGTCATTTCAAAGTGAGACATTATTTTCCTTTTCTAAAGAATTATATGAATGAAGTTTCTCTTTATCACTTGCCATGTGTTTGGAGCATCCGTTGTCGATGTAACACTGATTTTCTTGTCCTTCTACATACAGAGCTATGCCACATCTTTCTTATTGAGATTTCTTCTTTCTCCATATCTTGGGATTTAATGATGTTTGCTCCTTTTGAAGTGTTGGTCAAAATTTTCTCTTGCATTTAGATTCTTCATGACCAAAGTTGTTACAAATTGAACATTCTATTTCATTTTCAAGAGGAGAAAAGTTATTATAGGAACTTTTCTTGATTCATGTTACATTCCTTTGATTTCGTGCTTCTCTAGTCATGATGGTTTTGTAACAAATACATTGAGCAGCCTTATGCCCAAAGTTATGACATGAAAAACATTGCCCATTGAAGAAATTTATGTGATCATAGAATCTTTTGGCATTGTTTATCTGTTGGTTTAAGCTTCTATTGATATTCATCCTTGGAGTAAATTGAGTGTGATTTACCTAATGGGTAATTTTAGGCCTTTGTTAATGATTAACATACTGTTCATTGGTCTTTGCTACATAAAGATAGCTTTTGGTGGAGGTTCACGGCTTTTGTGATTGAGATGATTCTTCAGTGTATCCAAGACCTATCTTTATTGGAGGAGAATGCTAAAATTTGATGATTTCATTTAAAGTTTCAAATCCTTTAGCAAATCTAATAGTAAGAGATTTTGTCTTCTCAAGTTCTTTTCTTAGACCCACGATTTCACATTCTAGATATTCATTGTGTTTTTCTCTTTTAGTGAGTTGGTGTGTCAAAGTATCTATGATCATATTCTTTTCTTATAAGAATATTTTGAGTTTTTTTATTTCTTCAATAAAGTATTCCTCTTCTAAGGCTTCCAAAAATTCATCATTGTATAAGCCATGAGTAGTCTATGATCTTGTTCAGTCTCATCTTCATCACTATTGGATAAACCATCACTATCTTCACGCGTATTGTAACTCTTTTTATTGACAACCTGTTTTCTATCGCCTTTTTCATATTCCTTTCCCTTTTCATATTTGTCTTTATGAGGACATTTGGCAGAATAATGGCCAACTCTACCACAAGCAAATCATTTGAATGGAAACTTACCTGTGAATCTTTTAGAACCCTGTTGAAGCTTTTTGAAAAATTTTACCTCATCTTCTTCTTCTTAAATGTATCCTAGTTCATTGTGCTCTTGCTTTTATTTTCCCTTTGCTAAAGCTTTAAAGGCGGATTCTCTAATATCTGATGGAACTCCTTTCCTCATTTCAAAGGCAGTTAGGATTCCATGGAGTTGAGTCACAGTAATAGTTTGAAGATCCTATTTTTCTTCTATAGCAAACACTTTTGACTCAAATTTAGAAGACAAACATCTCAAAATTTTCTCAACTGAAGTAGCTTCCTTTATCTCTTCACCTAACTTCTTCATACAGTTAACAATCTCATCTATACGTAAAAAGTAACTAGCAACACTCTCATCACTATGCATCTTAAGAGTTTCATACTGAATTCTGAGAGTTGGAAGCTTAGCACATTTTACCTGAGAGTCTCCTTCATAGCTCAGAATGATTTTGTCCCATATCTCTTTGGCTATCTTGAGTTGCATCACTTTGACAAATTCTGATTCTAACAAACTTCCCAATAACGTATTAACAGCTTTGGCATTGGTTTCATATAACTTCTTACCTGTAGTGTCTATAGGTATTGCTGCTGGAAATTGATATCCTCCTTCCACAATTTCCAAAACATCGGCTCCAAGCGATTGAAGATAGGCTATGGTTCTTATTTTCCAATATACCAAGTTGCTCCCATTGAAGATTGGTGGTCTCATAGATCCCATGCCTTTGTGATTATTCATCTTGAAATATCTTCCTTCAAGCAATCAAGCTTCTTCTGAAGGACCTACTCTGATACCAATTGTTGGAAATAATACTGAGAGGGGGGGTGAATCAATATTATTAGATCAATAATTTTTCATTTCCCAAACATATTTATATACACTACTTCTATGAAGTGAACTAGCGTGGACACGCTACTATGATTAGTGAAACCAATGTATACCCAGGGAACTTCATGTGATTTAGTTAATTGATCATTTGTTGATATTTAACCATTGCATCAATGACTTATTAAACAGTGCAGTAAAAACAGAATAAACCATCACACATAAGAAACACACTTGAACACCAAGATTTAAGGTGGAAACCTAATGTGGGTGAAAACCACCTACTGATGTCATCTCTCTCTTCTTTTAATAATAAGAAAATTTGTTTACAATATTGTACTCATGCAATGTCATACCAGTATGCAGGCACCCACCTGTAGAAGGCTACAACCTTCTCTCGTTTTCCAGTTTCTACTAGAAGGGAGCTGCAACCCCCTAAATCTTATACTAGCCAATGTGTTTACTAGTATGTAGGCATCGGCCTGCAAAAGGCTATGACCTTCTCTCTTCTTCCAGGGAACTCATTTCATAAATTTTCAGACTGGATGCTCCTAGCACATAACAATACACATGAAGACCTCGTTTCATCATGTTTTCATACTAGACCCATCAGAACTTTCAAATTGCATCAACCAAATAATTAGTTAATCTGAATAGTTAGATCTTTGTCACCAGAACACTGTGCTGAACCCTAAAACCTACATCATCATTCAAAACTAGCTTTAACCTCAAAAATCATACATCAGAATATATATGCTACTTTAATGAACCCAACCTACATGTATACGCTACTTCCTTTAATCAAACCTGCATAGACCTTCAAAACTGTTGAACCATAAAACTTCTTAATCAATTTTGTACCAACCAACAATATACTAAACATCTACTATCAATTTACAGAGCTTTAAATAGGCAGTAGCAAAGATCACCTTTCTCACTTATACAATCAATCAATCAGATATCAAACTCCTTTTGCATTCATTTTTACATTCAGATCTAAGAAGTCCTCATTGACAAACTTCAGTAAAACAATGGAACTGATTAGATATATCAGTCAGATCTTGAAGAATAGGCTTTTCTTTTGTATACACTACTTGCAAGAGTAGAACCTGTGTGTACACGTGCTTTTACCAAGATGAATCAGCGTATAGATCTGCAAATATCAACTCATAACTTCATTGCTATTCCAAACTTTAGACAAACTCAAATCATGACATTTAATGAATAAAATAGGTGTACATAATTAGATTTGGCCCAACCAATAGTAGATCCTTCAATGATAATTCATTTTAGGTCTCATGATCCTGATCCAACATTGAATTCAAGGTGCAAAAAATATTTCATATCAAATCACAAACATAGCCCCTGCAACATAAAATATACTTCAAATAAAAGTATTCCTTAGAAACCCGTTTCACTTGCACACTCTGGCCTTATGATCTTCTCCTCCTTATATAGTTTTAGGCCTTTCTCAATACCTCAAACCAAAACCACTTAGGAACCATGGCATTTTTGGACAGGATAAAATAGTTGTTACTCCACTCAATATTGTGGGCTAATACCATGGTATTGTCCCCTAGTATTGTATCCTCTTGAATTTCCTTGATTTTCCAACGTATACACGCTTTTTTCTCGTGAAGGTAAATGTATATGTATACACTCTTTTTGTTCTGTGAACTAGTGTGTATACACTTTTTTGACTAAGTGGACCTGCGTATACATCTTAAACTGCTTTTCACCATCCTTTACCTTCAACTTCTTCATTCTAATTAGTAGAATTTAGTTTCATCTTCCTGTTCTTCTGTACCAATGCCATGTTACATCTGAATGGACCTGTTACACTATGGGTTTCCTTTCATCAAAACTGAACTGACCTGTGAGTGAGTTTCCATCAAGGACAACACTTGTATCATAATGCCAACACATATCAACCATAATTGTCACAGTGCAAGGCCTTGACTAACAACTCCACGTCTCTACGAGATCATGAGCTACAATGCTAGTGAGACCAATGATTTATAGACACCTTCATCATTTGCTCTCAAGGTACATACCCACCTGAGTGTTCACTGAGTATGGCCTTCTAGGACTATTCTTATCTTGGGCTCCCATCCCTCAAAGAATATTGATCCTCTTGTATACTCTTGTCTTGGATGCCCCACACATCCTCAAAGAGTATCGGATGTCAGATGATTACCCAACCCTCCATTTTTTCTTCCCAGGTGAAGACAATAATGTTGTGTCTATCATGTGTCTACATTTCCATTCATGGCCTTCACCTAGACTTATGGTTGTTAGTCCTAGTTGGTAGGTAAAATTAACTCGAGGTTTGAGTCAAGGTTGACCTAGCTAAATAGTAGTGGTTTTGGGCACATGGTATAATGTACCCATGGTATTATGGTCTGTGGTATTGCATTTAATGGAGCCTATAAAAAGCTAGGAATACTTCATTGTAATGTAGGCTTGGAGGTGAGTGGTGAAGGCTCACTTTGCTAGATTGGCCAGGATTTTGTCCAATGCTAATGAGATCTCATTGGTTTGGGTTTTTCCCCAGATTTGGGGTTTTCCTGGATAAATATTATGTGTATTGTTGTTGGTTATTTTATTATTCCTCTCTGTAAATATCAGTAAATCTCAGTAATAATTTATCTTTGTGTCGTAAATTTCTTAGCAACTGGTATCAGAGCTAATTTGGCTTCATAAGGAATTTCTTTGTTGCCAAGGGTTTGTATTGGCTTGGTAGATAAAGAGGTAATTAATTTTTTCTTGTAGATCTAGATCAAAAGCCATCTATTGTGAAGCAAAGCTGCACACTATTGGGTCATGAGAGATTCAGTGGATGAGGAGGAATGTGCATGTGGATTAATTAATTGATGAACCATGTACCTAAAAAGGATGCCTAGATAATTGGCGATTACAGTGGCTGGTGACCCATGTAATTCTGTAGATGGGTTCTTTTTATATGGACAATGTCATACCTACAAAGACAACAACTAGGGTAAACAAAAAAAAATGGAGTGAAATTTTTAATTTACATGTAAATGGGCATATTGTTGTAAGACCTAGTAAGGTGGGTAATTAATGGTAAATTTTGGGTTAGACCTAGGTCATAGGGATGTTGGGTTAAAAAATCTAGGGTAAAAACTTTGAAGGGGGTAAGGGCTAGAGTGAGTGGGATTTCTTAGCAGGTTTTGGCTAGATTTAGTCAAGGAACCCCAAGTCAAGTTTAAGGGGGGAATGGCTAGGTAAAATTGACTCAGGGTTTGAGTCAAGGTTGACCTAGTTTAATAGTAGTGGTTTTGGGAACATGGTATAGTGAACCCATGGTATTATGGTCAGTGGTATTGCATGTAATGGAA
The DNA here is from genome assembly GCA_000404065.3 of Pinus taeda. Taxonomy (NCBI): domain Eukaryota; kingdom Viridiplantae; phylum Streptophyta; class Pinopsida; order Pinales; family Pinaceae; genus Pinus; species Pinus taeda. Next base: position 62,249 of record APFE030820497.1, on the reverse strand, counting down.
CCTATAAAAGGTTGGGAATACTTCATTTTAATGTAGGCCTGGAGGTGAGTGGTGAATGCTCACTTGGCCGAATTGGCCAAGGTTTTGACCACTGCTAATGAGATGTCATTGGGTTGGGTTTTTCTCCAGATTTGGGGTTTTCCTGGATAAATATTATGTGTATTATTGTTGGTTATTTTATATTCCTCTTTGTAAATCTCGGTAAATCTCAGTAATAATTTATCTTTGTGCCATAAATTTCTTAACACTGGTCTAGTGCATGACACATGAAATAGAAAAACACAACTATCACTCCTTTGTAATTAGGGGTGATCTAATTCAAGCTCCTTCTTGATTAGGGACCTATCAGAGCTCCTTCTTAACAAGGGACTCTTCTTTTCATTAGTAACTTCTTCTTCATGGTTCCTTTAGCTACTTAACTAACTTTTTTTCTTGATGTCATAGAGTTCAATTGAGCTTCTTCCTTATAGGGCATTAGCCATCGACCACTTTCCTTCTTAGTTCGTCATGTCATTCCTATATTTATGGAAAGTGGCCTTATTGATACATATCTGGAACCCTTGTTATATAGTTACTTCTTTCCCATGATGTTGCTCTAAGGAATTTCCATCCACCACATGAATTTCGATTGTACTTGTACTTACAACTCTTGTTCCAGTAGCCCTACATGCACTCATCCCGATATTATTCAAGAAATCAAAACAAAACATTAAATAAAATCATATCTTATTATATGGCTCTTCATCATGACATTTCCCTGTAGGTATCAGCATCCTGCATTCATGTTGAAACATCTCCCAAATATATCCATTGTCTAGGGTCTTCACCTTTTTCAGAATTTCATCAGAGTCTTCATATCTTTCCTGGAGATTTCCTATTCAAATTTTCTTGGTATTTGTATGTTGATTTCCTTCATTAGGGTTTCATATCTCATGATCTCTTCCTTCCTCACACATTTCCTTCCTAGGTTGTTTCAATCAGAGTTTCTTAATTGTAGTTAACCACCTCATACTTCATATGAGGACATTGATTTCATCTAGTGTGACTTATGCCTTCCTACATCCTTTCAGAGTAAGAGATCCTTTTTCTCTTGATCATGTTTCTCAAGGTAGAAATAATGATCCATGTTACCTACAACCACACGACATGTCATTATAATATTAAACACAAGCATACATACCTTATTTTACCTTCAGGTCATCGATACTTCTTCCAACATCTTCCTTGATTGAAGAGATCTTCAATCCCTTGATTTGCTTCATGTCGTCACATCATTATCTCATGGATTCCATAGGTTGGAATTCTTGTTGAAACACTTGCTTCCTCTCTAGATTAGAGAACCCTTCGATGAGGATTCCATCAGAGAATTTTGAGGATCTTGTATATCCCCACCTAGTAGATGTTTCCTTTTTGACTTAATGTATGATGAGCCTTAGATGACTCCTTCATTTTCTTCAATGTCCAGTAAGGTTCCCAAGATATATACCCTACATGTTTGTCTACCATGGATTTTTTCCTTCATGATTCCTATGTTGATGTCATGAGCTCTTGTTTCTAATGCTTCCATGATGCCATGATGCATCTTATTATCATTGTCATATAGACTTATAATACAATATTTAGGAGCTTATGATAGGACCCTTTTGTGAGGGATAATGTCTCACTCATAGGAGAGATTTGTTACTCCATCTTTCCTTGGCCCTTTTTCTTTAGCTTCCTTCATCTTTCAGTGATATGAATTTCTAAAATATTTCTATATCATTGAATCTTAACTATACTTATTTTGTCTTGCTTAAGGACCAACCTTGCCTTCCTTTTTTGCACATGGTTGAGTTCTTTTAATCTTCAATATTTTTTCCATCAACTTGTCCTTCTCTCTCTTGAATAGAGACTACAAGTTGTTGAATGAGGTAACCTTCTTGTTCATGGATATTTTTTACCTTGCCAGTGCATCAACGATGGTTATCTTCATTTCTAGATATTATATATAAGACCTTGTGAAGATATCCTACATCCTTTGATGCCTTTTTACTTTCATGTAGATCAGATTTCATTTAACCTTATTTATTGCACCTTAAGAGAATGAGTTTATCATCTACATCACTTTGATGTCTCCAATTTTTCTATGTGAGGGAATCTTTCATAAATATCCCTTTTCATAAATTTAGAGGAAACCTTTCGATGACTTCAACTACTTAGAGGACTATTTCTATTCTCCTTCTTCATGCAAGGAATCTTGATAACCCATCCAATTCATATATGTCCTTGAAATCATGAAGTTATTTAACCAAACTTGAATATAGAATGAAAATATATTTACTTGTCATGTAAGATGAAATCTCCACCTTGATGCTTTCTTGAATGATCTCCTTCAATGAGATTCTTGCTTGACCTGCCTAGTACAATATAGTTTCATAACCTTTCTTGAGACTTCCTTGCATTGTTTAGAACCAAGCACTATTTCCTTTTATGATATGTTGAGATTATTTGATTCCTTGACTATGAGGGTATGGAATCGAAATTAGGAATATTGGGAGCACCCTCATGATGTCCACCCGAAATGTGGCATTCTGTTCTCCTTCGGAAGAGATATTGTTTTAATGTATATTGTGACTGTATATCTTTGTAACCTTGTCGTAATGCTCCTTACTGAAGTAGAGCCTTGCTTGAGTTGAGTAGCATGAGAAAAGATCTTTGTGGCCTTCGAGCATTGTTCAATACCCATCATCGAAAATGCTTTAGTCATTGAGATTATTGTGGTATGACATGGGTTGTAATGACACCCAAATTTTGAGGCTAGCAGTGAGTCTATGAAAGGTATTGTATTTTCCTTTCATTGTAGTGTATATTAAGACCTTCTCATATTTTAATCCTTCTCCAAGATGATAATATTTTACTTTGAGTTATCTTTCTTTGCAGTCATATTGATAAGGTTCTTTGTGACATTTTGATGATGACTACAGAGAAAAGGTAGACTGCTTGTTGTATACTTGATCCTTTATTCTTGACAAAACCCTTAACCTTACTTTGATGCCCTTCTTTAGGACTGATCCTTGTATGTCTCTTTTGTTTCCCTTCCTTTTATTTATGCACCTTAGCTCTGATACCACATTGAAGAATCTAGAGCAATTAGTATTAGTAGGATTCTTCTAGGCTTGATAACAATTTGTGAAGTGTTTTTACAGTTTATCTTAGCTTGATCTTCTTCTTATTATTAGTGTGTGTGTTGACTTCAACAAACTACTACCAAAAAAAAGAGACAAGAACACAAGATGATTGCCTTTCTTCCAGGGCTAAAACCCCTCCCTCTTGGAGAGGAAAACCCACACGTAATTCTTCTTATGGAGATTCTAATTGACGAACACCAAGACCTTGACACTTGACCTTCTATGCCACTCTAAGACCAAGACACCATTCTTCTTCCTTGTCACAGTTGAGATCATCATTATTGTTGCACTATCAAGATCTTCATTGTTGCAACATAATTGCTGCACTTTCACCAAGGTCTTCACCATACCATTGAGATCTCCATGAGGTCTACTCCTAGACTCACTAATATCATTACTATCTTACCATAGCTTTACTTTCACCAAAATAATAGTTGCACCCTACCTTGTTGTTAGGCCCCTATACTACTAGTGTAACCCCTTATTGTTATTAGTACAACCCCTTTATTATATTGTTGTACCCATGTAGTCCCCATATTGTTATTATTGTGCCCCATAGAAGCCCACTATTTCTATTATTATGCCCTTACATTATTATTGTTATGTCAGCTCTGATTATATTATAACCCCTTAGACTCCTATATATAGAAAGGAGGTCTTGTCATTTGTATCATCCAAGAATTACTCATTTGTGTAATGTAAAGGAGGTTGACCCCTCGAAGAGGATTATTTCTAAGGTGTTCATCTATCTTGTCTTTCTTTTTGTGAGATAGCTTCATAACATTTGGTACCAAATCTTTGAATTCTAGGGTTTCGTTGCTCCAAACAGGTCATCGTGGAATTTTCTCTATAACTCTTTCACTACAAAGTTTCAGAAGCTAAAAAAAACCCATTTGAGAAAATATTGGTCTGAAACACAGCTCTGAATTTTAGATCCTCTCGCACTATATTTCTGGAGATATAATCTGAGTAATTTAGGGTTTTTGCAGACCCCTGAATTACATTTCAAACAGGTCATCTTGGGAAAATCATCATAACTTTCTCTCTGAGCATCAGATTGGATTTTCGTAAAATGTTACAGAAAGAGGATGGACTGTAGTTTTTTCTTAACCCTTTTCAAAACCTATGGATGAAACAGTGACCCACGACATGTCGTACAATTTCTCTCTACTGAACAAGTCTATAAACAGGTCACCATGGGAGATTTGACATAACGCTTCCTTGGAGAATCCAATCTTGATCAGACTTGCGGGGTTAGAAAGAGGACTCACAGGGCTATTATAGACCAAAATTTAAAAACTTAAATATCTAAAAGTATAGAGTTACAGTCGTTTCAAGATAAAGCTCATAAAATCAAGAAAAAGTGAGATGAGGAAGTTTGATGGCAAGGATCCAGTAAATTAGATACTATAGATGGAGAAATATTTTTATCTAAATGGTGTACCACTATTACAAAAGGTATGTATTGCATTGAATTATTTAGAACCAAATCAACTTTTATGGAATAAAGGGCTTTGTTCTCATAAACCACATGGTCAATTTTCACAGAGGAAATGATAGCACATTATGAGCATACAAAGAGAAACACCTTCTTTAGCCAATTGATAAATCTCAAACAAAAGGGTTTAATGATGGAGCACATTGAGGACTTCAAAAAATTGAATATAAGGGTAAACGATATTCTAGAGGAGCATAAGATTGATATGTTCATAGGTACTTTAAAAGATAACATCCAACATGAGGTTCGCCTTTGGGAACTAGATTCATTGGAGAAGGAATTCAGGTGGGCAAGAAAAATTGAAAGCGAAATTATGGAAACAAGGAATCCCACCACTCATGACTATAATTATGGAAGTGTTTCTCTCCTAGCCTTCCACAACCTACAAAATTTACACCACAACAATTGGAAGAAAAAAGATAAAAAGGGCTTTGTTACAATTGTGATAGCAAATGCACGAACGGTCATAGGTGTGCTGAGAAGAAATTATTTTACATAGAGTATGAAGAGGAGGAAGAAAAGGATCAAGAAACATCAAAAGAAGAGGATATACGCTAGGACCCAACCCCAGAGAAATAAGAAATGAATCCGACCATATCTTGTAAAGAATTAGCAAGAATTACCACTCCTCAAACTCTCAAGATAGAAGGACATATCAAGAAGAAAAATGTTCAAGAAGTGAAAATTCACATCGATCATCAAGAAATGAATCTGACCATATCTTGTAAAGCATTGGAAGAAATTACCACTCCTAAAACGTTCAAGATAGAAGGACATATCAAGAAGAAAAATGTTCAAGCAGTGAAATATCACATCGAGCATCAACAACAAGTTCTCCAACTTTTAAAGGATAAC